>BPMX01000006.1:9047-108038 GCA_019972555.1 Ustilago shanxiensis | reverse complement strand
GGTTATTAGCACTTTGGGGTCTTGCTCTCAACCTGGGAGTTTGATTTGACCTTTTGACCTTGGACAAGGGAATTCTCTACAAGGTGTATCTCCCTTCAGTTGTTTCTGTACACAAGTTCAAGTCTAATGATCAGCAGGGTTTCCTGTGTGCACTCTTTGCTAACAGTGGAGGGGTGCCATCTCTTCTTACTGTGCAAGTGCGTTAGTTCTCCATGATTTTGTTGGTATTGTGTCTAAGGTCTGATTGGTGGACTAGAAACTAAGAGCTTTGTAAAGCCAGCAGTACTTGTCCCATGCTAGCTTGATTGGTTGAGTACTGCAGGTAGTTTTCCTTGCCCTTCCAACACTTCTTGATTGGTTGCTTCCTTGTAAGTTATGGCGTTACGTCTGCATTCTGCAGAATTGCCAATTGCACCTCTCAATCGCTGATATTCGAACATTCTCCAAGTCCGGAGCTCTCGCGTGTTCAAATATCAGCAATTGAGAGTTGTGATCAGCAATCCTAAGTAATGCAAATGTAACGCGGTAAATGGAAGTAATCAATCAAGAACTGTTGGAAGGACTAGGAGAACTACATGCAGTACTCAAGCCAATCAGGATGACATGCAACAAGCACTGCTGGGTTTACAGAACGCCTAGTCTCCAGTCCACCAATCAGACCATAACTACAATTCAGAGGACACTGTGGATAACTAACACACACATGGCTCCTCATCAATCATATCGTAACAAAACGGTTTTTGCGTCCAAGGAGCCACCCCCAATCACGAATTAACAATGGAAAAAAAAGAAAAAAAAAAGAGAAAAAAAACCCAGACAACCATGAAAGTCGAACGAATAGCCTACAAGTGATTCCATGAAGTTAACTTAACCATGAAACGTGTCGAGCAGCAATACCACTACACCAGCTAGGCTATCATCTTGCTCAAGCAACACTGGGATATGAGTCTGGGTAACTCTGACTCAGAGTCCTCTTGCGCAAAAGCTCTGGACCCCTGACTTATGACTTGAAATCATCATCATGAGGGGCTTTCAGCTCCGGTAGAGCATGAATCATGAATTCATTATTCATGATTCATAATTCATGATGTACGGACAGAAGCATGAAGGCGTGTGTGTGGGAGACATGATGGTGAAGTCAAGGAGCCACCCACAGAGCCACCCCCTCCCGGTGGCTGCATCGCAAAGCCACCCTGGGAGCCACCTGGGGTGGCTCCCCAGACGTCAAAACGCGTTTGTTACGATATGTATCATATGTCAGAGACAATACAGAGGGAACCGTGGAGAACTAATACACTTGCACAGTAAGAAGAGACGGCAGTTCTCCACTGTTAGCAAAGAGGCATACATGGAAAACCCTGTAAACTGTTGGGGTTTCACCCATGTATATAACAAGCAAAGGGAGATGCACTTTGTAGGAGAACTCCCTCATCCAATATCAAAAGGTCAAATTGAACTCCTAGGTTCTCCATTGAAGAGCCAGCTTTTATTCACTGCACCGAGGAGAGCGGTTGCTCCCGCGAACCTCGTGACATGAGTGAGAAAAGTAGAACTTGCATGTAAAGTACTTCTTATGTCGTTTCCCAACACTAAATACCGTGGGAATACAACGGTTGTCAAAATCATGGACCCATAATTGCGAGCTGATCATGAATCTTCATGCTAAATCATAGATTCATAATCACGAGATGATGCAATCCTTACAAATGTGAAAAAACAATCATATTGTAACAAATGAAAAACCGTCCGGGGACCCACCCCCGACCCATCCCGGGTGGGTGCCTAGGTGGCTCCTCAACGCACCCACCTGGGTTGGGTTGGGGGTGGGTTCGCGGACCCATCTTTGATTTTGTTACGATAGGAATCGTAAATGACTGCACCAACTAGACCGCAATCGACTTTCTTATCACAAACAACACTCAGATACAGGCGCATGACTATTAGCACTTTGGGGTTTCCTTGTAAGTGTAGTGACTAAAAGCTTGCTCTTCACTAGAGAACCTAGAAGTTTGACTTGACCTTGTTGTACTGGACAAGGGGGTTCTCTACTAGGTGTATTTCCCTTCAATTATTATATACATGAGTGAAAGTCTAACAATTTACAGGGTTTCCCGTGTACACCTCTTTGCTGACAGCGGAGAACTGCTGTCTCTTCTTACTGTGTGAGTGTGTCTAGTTGTCCACGGTATTCTCCATGTTGTAGTTAAGTTATAGTCTGATTGGTGGACTGGAGGCTAGAGGCTTTGTAGACCCGGCAGTACTTATCCTGTGTTATTGTGATTGGCTCAAGTACTGCATGTGGTCCTCCTAGTCCTTCTGACAGTTCTTGATTGGTTGCTTCCATTTACCGCTTTATGTTTGCATTACTTGGGATTGCCAATTGCTGTTAAAGATAATTTGCAACTGATATTTCGAATTGCGGATGCTGAAAAGTGAGACTATTTATACAGGGTAGACTTTGATATGTTGCGGAAGCAACGGGGAAACAGAAGTCAAGGACCCTGACATGTGTCACAAGGAGAGCGGGAGGGTACCGCAGCAGGAGAGTCCCGCAGATCTCGTGACATGAGTGAGAAAAATAACCTAACATACAAAGTACTTTTTATCTCGTATTCTAACAATTGCGATTCTCAATCGCTGATATTCGAACAACTTTAATCTCAGTTTCATCTCAGACTCTGACCAACGTCAGTTGTTTCACAATAGCTTAAGGTAATCATTCATGATTTTAGTTCCTCCTCACCTTATGCAACAGGGACCACGGCGACATTGGAACCTCTTGTTGTCCCTGCTACAGAATTGCTCGACTTCGTTTTCTGTGACACAGCGTGACATAATTCATCAAAGACTACGTTGTGTAGACAGTTCCACCTGTGATGGTCTTCAACATGAATCGGGATATCAGTTGCATTTTACTTTAAAAAGATTTCTGACTTAACGTGACCGGACCATAACGGAGTCAGGCCCATTAAGTATTCACAAAATTTAATCATGCACGAGATTGTAGTCAGCATCACGTGCACCACTTCAGATCTTGCAGGAATTGTACTGCTGACCCTTTGATGGGCCTGACTCCGATATGGTCCAGTCACGTTATTGCGCGGCGCGACGCTCTGATGCAGTCTTGCGCCCAATTCAATTATGAATCATGAATCATGAATAAGGAACCATAATGCATAAGTTATTGAAGTATGCATCATGGATCATTGAACTTGGAGTCATGAACGCTCCATCTGGTTCCTCGGAGGCAACCAGGGAAGGCAACTAGCTGACCCATCTGAATCCCTGGGAATCAGGTAGGGACCAGGATGGCGCCTGGTTCCTTCAGGGAAACCAGTGAACCAGGGGGTTTACTGACTATACATGATATGTCGCTGGAAAACAAGGGTGGAACCAGGAGAAGTACCTGGTTTTGCTTTGTAATCAGGTTAAAACCAGGCTAGAGCATATTTTGCTTAATCCCAAATGGACAGCTAAGGACATCTTTGGTGTGCTCAATTGCTCTCTTGGAATAGCACCCTTGCTTTCTGCAATCTATAAAGCCAAGACTGCTCTTCTCAATGGACTTGACGGCAAGCTTTTACTGCAAGTGCAACAAATCCTGGCATATTTGCAGGTCTTGCAGCAATGAGATGGAGATGCTCTCATACTGGCCAGAGCTCAATGACAACATCAGCATTGCTTGCCAATTTGAAAGATGTTTCATTGCTCCTGGAGCAACTTGGTCAGCTTTCAGTCACCTGCAACCTGTTCTCTCTCTTGATGGGACGTTCCTCAAGAACAAGGTGAAGGTGGCTCTTCTAGCTGCAACCTTTGATGCCAATGACTCACTTATCATTATAGCTTGGGCTATTGTACAACAAGAAAGCATTGCAAACTGGACCTGGTTCATTGCAAGCCTGAAGGAAGCGTTTCCTTCCATTAGGAATCCAGGTTATACTGTCATATCAGATGGCAACAAAGGTTTGCTTCATGCTATGCAAATACAGCTCCTGCTTGCCAATCATGCTTACTGATGCTATCATCTGGCAGCCAACATAAAATCCTGATTTGGTCAAGCTGCATCAAAGTACCTGTGGTGTCTTGTTAGTACCCTCACCAATGAGTCTGTCGGGGGTGTTGGTAGGCCAAATCAATAGCGCCTGACCTTCTTGACTAGAACAATTGGGATGATCCACCACCAATCCCTCCTGACCAATTGGCCTGTGCTCCTGCTGCCGCGTGCGGCCGCCTCGCAGCCACTGCGCCCTCACTCTGTTATGCTCTTGTTGTCGGACAGAGGCTGTCTCTGAATGTTGGAAAACTCAACGAGTTTACAATGCCATCTTGCACTTGAACTTTTCATTGGGAACACACAATTACCAGACGTCTGGTAATTGGACCGGACTAGAACTACAGTTGCACACCGCAAATAAAAGGGACGCATGCGCGCTAGGATAAATTCAAAGTTGGAAATTTGGGGGGAACTAATCCAATTCCCACGCAGGGACACGGGATCTCACACAGGACACGGGAATGCCCACAAGACATGGGTTTCTGCATGTAATTTGGGGAATCATGCAGAATGGGAAAGACCAGACGCCTGTACCTGAGCCCAGATGTCCATGAAGGACAAATTACCTGCAAAAGGGAAAGGCATTGATATTGCAAAGCAATGTGTGAACAACATGGAGATGTATCAACACTGACAAGGGGCAATACCAGTCCTGATACTTGGATCAGACGTCTGGTAGGTAATTGATCATACAAATCACAGCTACAAGGAGATGGATTGACAAGTCAGCTGAGGATCACAAAGTGGCAAACCTCTGGTGAGAACGTACTAAGTACCTCCTATCAGATGCAAGCACATGCTATAAAGGAAATATAAATTAGACAATCTACACAATCATTCCCTTATCAAATCTACACCATTCTCCCATCACCCTCACATTCCCGCTACAAAGTACAAGATCAGACATCTGATCTTGCCAATTTGTGCTAAATCTCTATCTTACTTCTTTCACCTGCTGTGCTATTGCACAAACATTGGAACCAGTTGACTGACCTTTGGTGTAGCAACTAAGGTCCTTCGACCAGATTGGCTAACCAGCCTGCAACTAGTCCGCTGCAGACATCTGGTCTCACAACCAGACATCTGGTTCTTAGACTCACGCTCTGGCAAGATGACCCCTTGCTGCGTCTGAAGAAGATTGGGAAACCTCCACTTCTCGATTTCCGTAATTCCACACTGAACCTCCATTGCATGTATCACTTAGTTTGCTGCAATAGCACTCAGTATCACACTGTGACCCTGACCAACCTTGGGTGGCTGCCTAGTACGACCTCTCCGTTCCGACCCACTCCGGCCGCAGCCGCCCTCAGCGGTAGTCAGACCCTACGGCCTTAACACGTCTCATTTATGCACAGACTGTCTTTCAATTCAATGAAGCTCTTGAAGACCTTTAAAAGAAGCATTCAGCAGCTGCCAGCTATCTTTGTGCACCAGAGCAGGCTCACTTTCATTGGGCAAGTTATTGCCTTCCTGGCAGATGCTTTGGACTAGTTACCTCCAATCTTGCAGAGATAGCCAATTTTCTCCCTGTTTTGATAATGATGCTACCTCTTGTAGATCTTTTGGCAGCTATATGGGAGCATCAGATGCACAAGTTTTATGAATGTCAAAGGAGGCAGAGGAATGGACTGGACTGCTTTCTTGAGAAGCCACCCAGGCTCTCCATAATGAAAGTCAGGCAGCCTGGACACTTTGCAGCATCCTCTTTGAGGAGGTTGTCTGAGCAGACAGCAGCTCCAATGTTGTCAAACTATCAAAATCAGGGAACAATGGCAAGTGTACTTGTGGAAAGTACCAGCAGATGCTGAGGCCATGTAAGCATGTGTGCTCCCTTGCTCAAGTCTTGAGGCAGCCTCCAATGGCTTATGTGCATTACTACTATACAGTTCAAGCTTGGTGGGCAACCTATAGCAAGAGATATGCTCCTATCAGCACCAACAATCTGGACATGCTGCAAAGCCTCATCCTCCTCCCTTGATCCAGAAAAAAGGCAGGAGAAGAACAAGTAGGAAGACTCATGCCTCAACCAGCTCTCAGACTCCAGGTCAGCAAGAACCTCATTGTAGTTGCTGTGGTGAGAGTGGACACTTGCAACAGTTCTGTGCAAATAATTACCTGTAACTGCAACTCAGAATGGAGGTCATTAAATTCAAGTGTGAGAGACACATCAGCCTCAGAAAAATGAAGGACCATATATTGAACAGCTCTTTGGCTCTGACCAGACAAACCAAGTATGACATGAGTCCAAAAGGTGGCGCTTGACAATCCATAAGATACTCCATAGTATACTTTGACTGTCAAGGAATAGCTGTGTCTATTGAGCTTTATAGAGGCACATGGCTGTTAGACCATGTATACTCTTCTTTGTAGCCATGAGTCTGTGACTCTGTCTAGAATGATGATACAGGACAACACATAGGCTCATGACAATCACCTTGATCTGCTGAATGCTACAGTATGCTTGGCAGCATCTGACAGCATGTAGTCACAAAGATACAGGCCCATGGCTACAAGACACCATATATGTGCCCTTGTAGCCGTGTGTGTATCTTGGCAGGAGATGCAAATGAAAGACTTCTATATGACTCATGACGTTCTCCTGAGCTTCAGGATTGTTGTGATAACAAGTCAGCAGCCCTTGGTGCAGTACTTACTGGGATACAGGCACACGGCTATTAGGTCATGTATATAATTTCTTGTAGCCATGTGCTTGTAACTCAATGAGCAGCACACTTTTTGCAGTTCTGCTTTCTGCACTGTGTTCCTGAGGTCTTGAGGAGTGCCATGAACTGTATTATTTTGCTCCAGCTGCAATATTTGTGGTTACACATTGCAAAGGAGGTATAGTATATAAATTGTTTGAGAGTCCTTTTGTCACACAAGCTGGTCTGTCATTGGTTACATATCATTGAAAGCGTGGACAGAGCATCAATGTATACATTGCAAGATCAACATTGTGTTCAGTGAGTGTACTTGACTCTTTTGTTGCTGGGTCCAGCACCCATCTCAAGCACTCTGTCCCTGTTATCCTGTGTCACAGGAGCTTTCTTGAGAATGAAAAGCCTGAACCATGCACTGAAAGCCCATCTCTCCTCCCCATTGTCCTTTCCAGGTGCTACATGAGTGCTATGCTTAAGGCTTCTAGTGATGAAGATGGCAATGTCAAAGGGGTCCAGCTGAATGTCAACCTTATAGTTGTGAAGCCTGAGGATGCAAGGGCTGCCAAAATTGAACAGGAAAGACAGCTGATCATCTCTTTCATCTACATGCATTCCCCCTGTGAAAGTGTCAAAGAAAGATACACCAGTCTACCAGTTGTGTCAAGTCCTTTGCATTGGTGTGCCTCTTGATCAAATCCTTCCTGCTAGGCTTCCTGCCATGAAGTGCTTCCAGGTAGACTAGGTGAATGAGAGGCAGCGCATGGCTGAGGAAGGATCAGAAATGCTGCTTTGACCAAGCAAGCAGTGGAAGTGCTGCTTCAGGTTCTCCTCTTTCTTCTTGAGAGAGTTGGCGGTCAAATCAAGATAATTCTGACCAGTGGCATGCCAATCACCAAGATGATAGAGACCTCTTTTGCTAGTGGGAGCATGAAGAGATTCAAGGAGTTTGAAAGCATCCAGACCCTTTTTGGCCAACTTCTTTGCATCAGTAAGCTTGTCAGGGGAGATGGGAGCAATTTCCTGCAAGAGAGGCTGCTGAGTGTCTTTGTCGAGAAGAGTGAGGTTGGTTTTGATGTCCTGAAAGCCTGCTACATCCCTAGGCTGGCCTAGTAGGTTGAAGCTGTTGTTGCTGTTCTTGGTGATTCAAACTACTTCAGGATGTTCCTTGGTGGCAGCAAAGCTGCAACATCTGGCTTTCTCCCTGAGAGCAGCTGGAGTGTCTTGTGAGAGAACCATTTTGGTGTGCAGTATTTGACAGCCAAAAATGCAAAAATAAAAGTTGAATAATGAGATCTAACAGCAGAAAGAACTGCGTGAAAATGTGTGCTTTAACAAGATAATAAGTGGGAAAATAGAGGAGAAAATGCAAAAATGGGGGTGATGGTGGTCTGGAGGGAAAAGGGGTAGTGAGTGAGGTCTCAAAAAAGTGGCACTCTGTGCAATTCAACTTGCGGGAGGGTCACCAAGCGAAATGGCTCCACATTTGGAAGATGCCTCCCTAACAATGTAGACAGCTACCATCCCTACTTAGTGAGCTCATCACAAGCTCACTCTCCTCTTCACTAAGATATTCTCAATCTCTTTGCATCATAAGTCTGTCATTACCTTCTTCCTTCTTCTCTTTCCTCTTCCCAACTGCGCTACACATTGCCATGCTGTCAGTAACTACACTTCACACTCCCTGCTGCTTGTTAAATTATCGGCAATGAGGGATCATATCTCCTGATCACTGGTAAGTATGCTCACTGGTTCACTAACTGGATCTGCCAGGAGAGGAACGTATTTGGAGTATTCTGCCAGAAGAATGAGGGACACTCACCTGGCAAATTAGACCAATGAGAAGGGAGCTCCTTTGGTCAACCAATCAGAATAGTGCTGCCTTCTGTTACAACAGAAGAAGGCAAAGGGCTGTCCAATCAGACAGTTGCTCACTCAAATAACAAGGAAGATTTTCACTTGCACTGTAAACTGCACACATGTATATAATTCTCTCGGGAGAAAGCCTCTGCAGTCATTTGCCCATGTCCAAAACAATAAGATCAACTGGTACACTCAAGTTAATTTCACAAGTATCCAAGGTATCATTGAGTTATTTTAGAAGAACACTCCCGATCACACTGCAGTCACGAGTCTACGCTACCGAACCTAGAGACTAGTACTGCTCACTCCTTCAATGTCCACAGTGGCTACCGGACATAGTTATCTGGCCTAGGGAACCCCTTAGCAGTCAGCTCTACTCACCACCTCACCATTATGATGCTTATAGCAATTATGAATGAATTGAGCTGATTTACTCGCTATGCTGCCTCTGACAAATTCAGTGACTTAGCTTATTTGCCTCGCTGATCTGCCACTACGGGGTTCGCTCGTAGCGGTATAGCTTCCTTCCCATGATGAACTACGGAAAAAAGGGTAGCAGGAAGGTCACGCAGCAAAAAAAAAAAACCCGAAGTCCTCGTGGTCCCTGTTGCATGACGTGGAACTGCCATACATGAAACGTGTCACATTCCAACACTCATGATTCCCTTCCGAAAGAAAGGCATGAGTAATCAGTCATGACTGTTTCAGAAAAAATATCAATCATGAACGACAGACATGGAACTCAAAATCACGAATGAAAGAAAAGCAGATGCATGATATCGAATTTGATTATATTTTGAAGAGGTTGCTCAGTCATGTTGTAACAAAATGAAAAAAACGGTCCGGGGATTCATCCTCCGACCTACACCCCTGTTTTGTGCAAGAAGGGGATCAGAAAAGAGAAAAAAAAAAAAAACTCGAGCTCACTGACAACTGTGAGAAATTAACAAACAACCTCGAGGTTGAACGATGAGCAGAGTGAGCAGTAGAACCACTACACCACGCACGCCTAGTTTTTGATCACCTTTCTGAACTCATACATGATCCAAATAAGACACACAGTCTCTCTCTTGCGCAAGAGCTCCCATCTCAGAGAATCATGCATGACTCATGATTCATGATACATAATTCTCCCGCTCAGCGCAATGCTTGAACCACTTCATTCATGATTCATAATTGTGAATGCTGTGTATGGACGTTCATGACAAGGCGTGTGTCTAGTGTTAGAAATAGCAAAGAATGCTCAGCACAGTTGTATCAGCACACTTTTGCCTGAGCGGTAAAGTTAACAACTAGGATATGGTGCGGCCAAGGGACCCACCCACAGACCCACCCCCCTGGGGTGGCTGCCATGAGGATCCGCCCCCGCAGCCACCCAGGGGGGGTGGGATCCTGGGCAGAACCCTGCACACCAGGTGGGTCGGGGGGTGGGTTCGCGGACCGATTTTGATTTTGTTACGATATGAATGCACATCCAACAACCCCAAATGAGAGCTTATAAGGGCCGTATTTGATCAAAACTAAGCCGAAGAGAAGCATGCTACTTTGAGAGTAAAACACTGACAAGATGCCAATTTTCGAGGTTTCTGAATAGCTTGGTAACGTGATTTCTGTAGTCCTCGTCAATCTGTAGTGCCCGTCATCTTAAGAATTCGAAATGAGGCACTTTGCCAGTGACCTGGTGAAATATGACTGTCTCCTGGTCCTACTGCTGTGCCTCGCCACCCTCTCAGACACCTCAGCTGTTGACCATGTGAATACAGCTATGGTCAAGCTACACATACCATGTCTTGCATTGTGGCATTGATGCCCCACGGCTTTGCAGTGATGGTCTGTGTCAGAGGTAAGCGTTTTGGGCACTTTGGCAGTGAGTGACCCTTTTGAGGCCCACAACTATCAGAGCTTGAATCCTGGCATCTGTCTGGACAATCACGTGCTGGGTGGTGGCAGAAAGCATCAGTGCAAAGGATGCACTGTTGTGCAATGCTTGTCAAGGTGATCCGTGATGTCGCCAAAAAGCAGGAAAAAGGACACTGGTGATGTGACTGCAAAAAATGGCACTTCTTTGCCATCAATGATCATGACGACACCTGTAGTGACACTTGCCTCTGCCAGTGTAGAGGACATGGGAAGCAAGAGATCAACACATCTGTCCAACCCTTTCACGCAAGCAAGCGCTCAAACAGTATGTATTACGAGGAGAGCTCAAACACCAAAACGACAGGTGAAGTGCTGTCAGAGCCTCAAATTACTGAGAGCTACTTTGCTGCTCTGCTCATACCAAACTGAGGCTGTGCACGCATGCCAAATCAGAACAGTGTGTACCATCGCTTGCCCTGAACAGGTCCAACAAGCCAGATGCACAGTCAACGGCGATGTTGGAAGGCAGCAGCTGCTGAATGTAGGCATGGATTTTGTGGAGGACACTGCTCAACTGCCGAAAAGCTCAATCTTGGTTTTGACGGGCACTACATATTAGCACTTTGGGGTTTCCTTGTAAGTGTAGTGACTAAAAGCTTGCTCTTCGATAGAGAACCTAGGAGTTCAACTTGACCTTATTGTATTGGACGGGGAGTTCTCTACAGAGTGTATCTCCCTTCAGTTATTATATACATGAGTGAAAGTCTAACAATCTACAGGGTTTTCTGTGTACGCTTCTCTGCTAGCAGTGGAGACCTGCCGTCTCTTCTCACTGTGCGAGTGTATCTAGTTCTCCACGGTTTCCCCCATGTCGTCTCTGAGCTCAGATTGGTGAAGGTCCGTGTGCGTGAGTTATCCACGGTGTCCTCCAAGTTGGACCTATGGTTTGATTGGTCGACTGGGGACTGAGGACTTTGTAAACCCGGCAGTACTTGTTCTGCGCCAATGTGATTGGCTTGCGTACTGCGGGAAGTTTCCCTAGTCCTTCTGGCAGTTCTTGATTGGTTGCTTCCCTTTACTGCGTTACGTTTGCGTTACATGGGATTGCCAATCGCAACTCTCAATCGCTGATACTCGAACACTACAGAATGACGAGGACTACAGATATCACGTTACTACAGTAGCCACGTTATTGTAAACTCATCGGGTTTTCGAACAAAGGCCAGCCACCCTCGGCCAGCTATAGGTTCTTCACGACACGAACCATGAATCACGTTCAATCACACCCATGAACTCATAACATGCTTCTTAGACCTTGTTCATCGAGCGCTAGCATGCTAACTATCCAAAATTGAGAACGAAGCATAACCCGAATCGTCACCCAATCCTGCCTTCGCAAACCTGTTCGCTTCGCAAAGTGCAAATCTCCCATCTCCATGAGGGCTCGAATCGAATGCTTCTTCCCGATCGCAATGATCCAAACCTGCATGGCAATTCTCTGCCTCGAAAGAATGGGTGGTTTCGTGACTCATACAGCTTGAATCTGGCGGAGAGATCGGTCTATCGTTGAGCAGAAACTTAGGAGGAGGTGGTCTAGGTGGTGGTGCTGCTGATGCTGAAGTTGGTGTAGATTTCTCTCCCAACTTTGGAGAAAAGTGTTTCGTTGCTGCTGTCAGAGGATCTCTGAGGTCTGAAGGAGAGCCGAACGGTGAGAGTAAAGCCATATCTCCTCCTCTAGAACCTGAAGTATCGGAACTGTTACCCAAATCAGCCGCCATAATGCTATCCAGAAGCTTCTGAAGCTCCTCCGAGTCTTCAAAACTAGAATTGGCTTCGGTAGAGACAAGACTGGCGATGCTGATCAAACGTTGTCGAGCCGACTGCAGATGCTGGGCTGGTGGAGGAGAGCGCGTAAGGTTGGGTTCTTCGGCCTCCATGATACCGTACAAGCTACGTGGGCTAGTAGCGCTTTCTGGCTGTTCGCTCCTTTTGTAAGGGGATGCATTGAGGCTGAGAGAAGGAGAGCTGCCGGTGAACGTCTTGACCAAGTTCGAAAGGGTTTGTGTCGCCTCGTTCATTTCAAGGAATCCTGGTCTTCGAGGTGGTAGGATCTCCTCGAGTCTGTTACGCAAAGCGATTAGCTCGTGCAAGTTGGTGGTGGAATGATTGTCAAAGGGGCCATCATCCACCCACTCTTGCTCTTCCAAGATGTCTGAGTCGGCTGAGAAGGCGGAGGATGGCTTTCGATGCAAAGTCGGTACCTGATGTCCACGTCGAGGAGAATATTTGGGCAACAATACTGATTTGGGCGGACTTCGTACCCGAACAGCGCTGGGAGACCTTGCTGCAGCGTAATATGGCGACATACATTTGCGCATACCTGGTGAACTTGGAGGAGATTCAGTGAAGAGGATAGAAGTTCCCACTGACCTGATGCTACCGGTCTCTTCCCGACCGCTTGGTGAGCGCAGTCGTTGGCCGTAGGAGCGTCGCGAAACAATGACTTTGCCTGATGGCGAAGACGTCGTCGAACTCTGCGAGCTGATCGTACTCGCACGACTGCGACCGGATCGAGGTGGAATCGGAAGTGATTGACCGAGTAACGAAGCTGGCGGTCTTCGAGGTGATTCCTTCTTTGGCATCGATACTGAGATCTCAGTGGACATGATCGGTTGCGTAAGGGTCAGGCTGGCAGATGTGAGAGAAAAGGTCGGTATCGATCCCGCTGAAAAAGGCTCATTCGGCCTCATTGTTGGCCACGCTTGGCTCTCGCCCGGCTGTACGCCCGGTGGCATGGCATTGACATGACTCTGAGTAGAAGCAGCAGGGAGCTGAAGCTGCTTCATCCAAGGATGGCGCTGGTCCGAAATGCGTGGTGGGCACTGCCCGCCATGAGTGGATGCCACCTTGATCGAATTCCTGGTGAGCGGGCGAGGAGGCAGCACTGGCTTGGCGAAAGCATCCGGAATCATCGGTCGGCGCTTGTATGCAACGCCACCTGTCGAGCGCAGCGGGACAACTTTCGAAGGAAGCTCAATGCGATCCAATTCCACACTGCGGCTCTTCTGCGCCATCGTTGCTGTCTCGCAAACACGTGGAGATGCCTTTGACAGCAAATCCTCACTACGCCTCGCAAGTGGAGCCTGAGTTGGTGCTGTAGCTTGCTGCTGTTGAGAAGGCAGGACATCTTGTTGACGGGGAAGATCTTGTGAAGTACGTACGGGCCACCACGACTTTTCCATTTCCCGCATCTTTTTGCCGAAAGCGTTGAAGGGCCGTCTAGCTAGCAATTGGAGAGTCTTGAGCTTGGTTGGCGCCGGACCTGCAGGGATTTGCTGTTGGGTGGGAGTGCTCTTCTCCTCAGCCGATGCGTTATCTTCGTTGACGTCGCGGACTTCTTTAGGTTCAGACATAGGCGGGGATGTATCGAGCGCGACGGTCTCACGATTGCAAGCATCTTTTGAAGACTCCTCGGACTTGGATGACTCCCCTTGAGATGATTGCTGAGGAGGCGGATCGTAAAGATCCGGTGGAAGGGGGAGTCGTCGACGCAGTGCTAGCCGATCACTTTCAGAGAGCTCCTGTGCTTTGCGTATCGAGCGGTCTGCAGCGTTGGGAACCATAAGAAAGCTGCTATTCAACGGCGCTGCAGAACTTTTCCCGTCCTGGACTTGGGTCAGACCATCACGACTTGCACGTCCGTCGGCATCGATCCACGCCGCATCTTCATTGCCGTCGCAAGAAGGAAAGTGCTCCATGAGGGCATCATCGACCGTGAGCATCGCTCTTGAGCGCGAGCCCGCCAGTCCGCGGCTCGAAAGCTTTCGGACACGTCTTGAAGGCGTTCTATATCAAAGGAGTCAGTGTACGGTGTTAGTGTTTGCGCAAAACGACAAATTTTGTGTTCGTATAAAGGGGTTGGTGACCTACATGAACCTTCTAATTGAAGCAAGACTCGTTGCGCTTCTCAACGAGCTTTTACCCTTTTCTGGTGTACCAACCTTCTCATCCACCTCTGGAGCTACGTCCAAAGTCGTCTGGTAACTTTCTTCCGAAGGCTTTCTCGGCAGTGTGCTTTTCTGCAACCTTCGAGCTGCCATTCCTAAACTGTGTGACCAATTGCCCAACGTCGATCGAGCATTATCTTGACTCAAAACACCCTCAGGCAAGCGGTTTCCCGAAGCTCGATCTTCCGAAACTCTTGCTTTGCATCGCTTTGACCGCTGGACTGGAGACATGCTGAATTTGCTCCTCAACTGATCGGAAGACTTTTGACGTCGACTTGGTGTCGTTGGTTGGAAAACAAGCTCGCCTGTCAGATAACGCGGCATTGTCGAAGCGCGAATCTTTGCTTCTGCTGCTTTCACCTCCCGGTCCTCGAAGGTGGGAGAGGAGGATGCGAATGTTGTTTCGACCTCATCCTGTGCTGCCGGTTGGATCTGGTTTGCAAGTTGACAAGCTTCGAGACGAGGTTCTTCGGGTAACGGTTTGACGCCGACACTGCTATTCAAGAAGATCGGGCTGGAGATACGATGGCCACGAAGCGTCGAGAGGGTATCTACCGAGTTGTGGGTTGGTACAGGCGATGTTGCACTGGCACGGAGAAGGTCCAGAGACTTGGAGCGTGGAGTGTAGGGAGGAGTTTCTTGATGAATCAACATTGGACGTGAAAGAGGAGAGTTGATGACGCGAACGTCAAAGCTATGTTGATGAGCGTGCCTTTGCGACGACATGGTTTGAAGTTACATGGGGGAACAGGGTGGTCGTGGGAAAGGGAAGAGGAAAAAGGTTTGGCTCGGAAGATCTCAACAGGGAAGGGCTCGATTTCAGAGCAAGCTCATCGAGGCAGCTGCCCTGTGCTGATTCCCATCTTCGGCTCTACTCCAGCCTCACATCCCATCGAAACCGCCGAAAAGCCAATTGCTTAATGTGACAGTAACCCGCACAGTATGTGATGCGTCCAAGTATCGAGGAACGAAGCTGCGAGCCTCTCACACAGTCAAGAGTGTGTGAGAAAAAGAAAAAAAAATGGGACGCCGAGAGGCTTCATATGATCTCTCAAAATCAAAGTCGAAGTGTAGATAGAGAGAGGGAATGTCACATGAAACCCACTCCTTGCCTCTAATTCTTCTCTTGTACGGAAGTGTAGGTTAGACTTCACCCACAGCCACCAAGTACGAAGGTGTCGTCGACATTGTACGATCTTGCATTGCAGCTTTGAAAGTGGGGTGGTGTAGAGGCAAGTTGCGCTGGAAGTACAGAGCAGAGTTTGGTGGTGTGAGGGTGCGAATCTGATGGGAGGGTAGTTGGTGGTACGTGTGGCGACTAAAAATTCACCGAACACAATCACATGTTCCTTCATCCCCGGTACAGACGGCGAAACATCCGTCTCATTCATGCGACTCCAAACCTTGGCCGATCTGAAAATCCCCTTCAGCCCGACATCACGGCGTGCATGCATCTCTTCCTTCTCAAAAAAGATATTGTATGATGACGACAATGTAGCGCCGGGTAAAGTGGACCATAACGCGGCGTTTACCGACGCCCACTCTTAGCCAGGATTGGACGAAGGGACCGAATCACATCCGATCCAATGCGAATCAAGTTCACAATGCCACATCCAATCGTGGGAACCAAACATGCATGCACGCAGGTGACATCGTTCGAATCAGCTGTATGGGTAGAATAGATTACATATTCATCAGAAAATAAATTATGCTTTTTTTGTTGTAAGTTTTGACATATTGCCCTCCGACACTGGGGGTTGGTTTAAGCCTGAGCAGCCTGAACCTTGTCATTGTTGGTAGGGTGGTTAGCCTCAAAGATGTCGTACGAGGGGACCACCAGGTCGGACTGGTCGCAGACCTTCTTAGGCTCCTGTGCAAGCGCACCCTTCTCGAGCTCGTCAATCTCCTCCGCAGACAGGTCGACAAGCTTAAGGTTGTTCTCGATACGAGCAGGAGTAACCGACTTGGGAAGAGGGTTGCAACCACGAGCGACCTGCCACGAGATGAGAACGTTGGCACCCTGAACGTTGTGCTTCTTAGCAATCTTGTCGACAACGCTGAGCGAAGCCTGGCTAGCACCGGTGGAGCCAAGAGGAGAGTAAGCCTGGGGCAGGATGTCCTGGCTCTTGAGCCACTTTACGAGCTCAGGCTGGGGGAAAGTGAAGGAAAGCTCGACCTGGTTAACAACAGGCTTGATGCGAGCCTCCTTGAGAAGCTCCTTGGTGCGGCGAATGGAAAAGTTGGAGATACCAATGTTCTTGACGATACCCTCATCAACGAGCTTCTCCATCTCCTTCCAGACCTTAACAAAGTTCTCGGTGGTCTCAACGTCGAGGAGGTGCTTGCCAGTAGCAGGGTCCTTCTTCGAGTCACGGGGAAGCTGACCAGCGGGGACATCTTCGGGAACGAAAGCAATGTTCCAGTGCATAAGGTAAAGGTCGAGGTACTTGACGCCGAGCTTGTCAAGAGTGTCCTGAACCGCCTGACGAACGTGGTTGTGGTGGAACTCGAAGAGCTTGGAGGTGATCCAGATCTCCTCACGGGGAACACCGGAGAGCTTGATACCCTCTCCGACCTCGTCCTCGTTCTGGTAACCCCAGGCGCAGTCTGAGAGGAGTAGGAAAAAGAAAGGAAGAGACAAGCAGGGAAAGGAGGATTGCCGAGTCAGTCTTGTGCGCCATTTTGAGAGAGAGAGAGGGAGAAGCGCTATGCTAGTGCAAGAGCGTCAATGGCGGAGAAAACTTACCAATGTGACGGTAACCAGACTTGAGGGCGTGGCAAACAGCATCACGAACCTCACCCTTGGGCGATTGCCATGTGCCGAGACCAACGGAAGGAATCGAGGCGCCAGAGTTGAGCTTGAAGTGAGTGGTAACCCTGCCAACCGCAAGAGAAGAAGAAGGAGGATGGTGAATTGGTCAGCTATCTATTGATTCTTCCTCTTTGCTGTTTGCACCGTATGCAGCTGCTCATGCACGAGGAGGAGCCATACGATGTTGAGCGGTAATGCAACCGGGCAGCTTCCAAGTGTATGAAAGATAGTGTCTGCTGTGGTGGTTGCTATGCTTCAGTGGCGAGAGTGTCAACTTACATTTTGAAAGATATCTGTTACTATCGAGGAGGGAAGATCGATGATGATGATGGAGAAGAAGAGAAGGAAGAGAGATTTCCGAGTGGGGTTTATATATAGAGGTTCTTCTCGCAGACGAGAGAGCGGGAGATCGAGCAGCAGTAACGACACGGGGAGCGGCGGCGGCGGCGGAGAGAAGGCGCATGTGTGGTGAGGCACGGGGCACAGCACAGCAAAGTGACGAGAAGAAGACCGGTTGCTTTTTGCTCTGCTTTGCTCGATGCTGACTGCTTTGCACTCTGTGTACAGTAGTGGACGACAGCAGGACACGAGAGAGGGCGGAGAAGCGGAGAGAGAGAGAGAGGGGAATTAGAAAGCCGAGCGAAAGGGTTCTTCTGCGGAGGACACAACAGGGAGGGGAGAGATTGCCGGCGCCCGGCGTGTTGGTGTGTGCGAGTGTGTGTGCCTGAATGATCCACTTTCTTCTTCTTCTCGCCCCCTCCCAGCCCCTTCCCACAGCCTCGCAATCTCTGCCTCTCCTTGGTGTACAAGTTTGTCTATGTGTGTGGGTTTGAAAGCCAAAACAAACCACTCCGATCTCCCTCTCCGTACACTGAGAGGTTCGTACTACAGCAGCATCTTCTCTCTCCACCGTCAGAAATGACAGATGGACGAATTCAAACTCAGCCCAACGACCACTACCTTTTTTTGGCATGTCAGCATTCATTCTTCCACCTGACGCCCATTCCATGCCAAGAGAGCAACAAGCGTGATATTGAACAGACAGCTGCTCACGATATATTGAAGCAGGGTGGGTATCGGACGGACAATTCGCCGATCCTAATCCAAACGGCGTTGTTTTAAGTTGGCACAGACAAGGCAGGCGAAGCAGAGAGAAAGTTAACCGGTGACTTTCTCCGCAAACTCCAAACATTGCCGGCCAAAAGTATCAATTTCGGTAAACTCAGCCCTTCGCGCGGCAAGCGAAAACACGTCACCTTTTCACGCAAAAAAAAAGGTCCGAGCGCAAAACCCTTCTTCGGCTTAACCGATCTCGTTCTTCTCATAGCAAAGTCTCGCAAATCTCTTGTTGCTTCGTGTATAAAGATCAGAATCACTTCGCATCGTCTCCGAAATCGATTCGCAAACCCGTCC
Source organism: Ustilago shanxiensis (assembly GCA_019972555.1). Classification (NCBI taxonomy): domain Eukaryota; kingdom Fungi; phylum Basidiomycota; class Ustilaginomycetes; order Ustilaginales; family Ustilaginaceae; genus Ustilago; species Ustilago shanxiensis. Next base: position 89,372 of record BPMX01000006.1, on the reverse strand, counting down.
GCAAACCAACAATCACTTCGAGATCCTCACCCATACCTTCACTGTGGAGCTAGATACACTAACAGCCATTGAGACCCAAGCTTCTCAACGAGTTTGTGACCACAACAGACAGCAAAGGTGGCAGAGTGGAAGCACAAAACGATGGCGCTTTGTGACACAGGGATGATACTCTGCATTCTCAAGAACCGCCTTTGAAGACGAACAGCGAAACAACAATGATTTTGCGGACAGAGTAGAGACAGCGATGCAATAGTTGACTTTTTTCGGTTTCTTTCGACATGGCAATTAATGCGATGCCCTTGTTTTCTTCTTTTACACCTCGACATATTTGCCTTCCTCCTTACGTGCCTTGGTCATGGCAGCAATAATCGCCGAACCTACGCCTGAACCATCTTCGGCCTGGTAGGTCTTGATGTTACGACCTTTTTCACCGAAAATGTCTTCAAGCGCCTGGTGCAATCGGTCTGCGAATCCAGGGTATTTCGAGTACAACGATCCATCTGCACCTACACCGCATCCCTTCTCCAGGTAGCCCATCTTGGTCACCAATGCTGCAATTCCGCACGAGCTCAAACGTGCCGATCGTGTACCGATCAACTTGGCCAACTTGCGGAAGAATTGCCTCTCCTCGATGGTCGTGTCAATCCCGAAGAAGTGGGTGAACAGTCCCGTGATGGTCAGCAGCTCATCCGTAGGATCAGCCTCGATCAACGAGAGGAAAGCAGTGTCAAACGCATTCGTCTTTTCCAACTTGTACGTGTTCTGACCCAAGAACAGCACACCTTCGTCGATCAAGTCGCAGATGCAGAGTCGGAAGATCTCGCCAAGGTAGAGACCAGCGATCATCTTCTCATACGACTGCTCGTGCGGCTTGTTCGAATGCAGGTCGATGTGTTCGTCGTACTTGGTTCGGATCTCGGCCATGTGTTCGTGCTTGAACGAGTCAAAAGCACCGTATTCACAGTTGATGGCCATCTCCTCGTCATCGGGCAACCCGAGGTGCTTGATCTTGGGAATGTCCTTGAGATGCTCCATGTACGCAGCGTTACAGCCGGTACCAAAGATACATGCGATGCGCGTCTCGTGGTTGACGTAGTTGGAAGCAATCAGTGTACCCGTGGTGTCATTGATGATGGAAACCAGCTTGATGGGAAGCTTGAACTTGTCGAGCGACTCGCGGAACATGGCAGCGCAGTCACGACCCTCGGTGTTGGGGTTACCGAAACCCTTGGTCCATCGAACCAGCTTGCCGTGGTCAATCTTTTCTTGCTCCATGGGGTAACTGAAGGTGAAACCGAGCGCCAATTCCTCCTCCAGAATCACATCGCCATTTTGGTCACCAAAGTGATCCTGGATAAAAGTGGCGAGACAGTCGGCGCAGAAGTCAAACAGCTTCTGACCTTCGGTCTGCTTTTGCTCTTCAGTGAGACGGAACTTGGACTGAGTGATCTCGAACTTTCCGGCCCCCTTGAGAACGACGTGGCAGACACGCAGGTTGGTTCCTCCGAGATCGAGAGCAAGGTACGATCCAACCTCGTCACCAGTAGGCCAGCCAAAGACGTAGGCGGGAAGCATTGGTACGGTCTGTTCTGGCTTCTGGAGACCTTCTTCGAGGACGCCAACGAAACGGTCGGTGATCATGCGAAGACGCTGAGGGGTGATGGTGAAAATCTTTTCGAATCGTTCGTAAATCTGCTTGAGCTCCTCTTCACGGGCGTGTGGAGACTCTTCATGCTTATGAGAACTGGTGTGCCACGAAACAATCTGTTTGGCAAAGGAAGGTTCGGTGAGGCGATTGAGAGTTAGCAAGGCACGCTCCATGTACGAGATGCTGCAGTCGACGAGGTGAGACATTTTGGAGGTCGGAAGATAATGCTGCACACGCAGATCTGGGAGAGCAACCATGTCGGCGCGTAGCGTGCGATCAAAAAGGGGTATTTGCGAGACGATCGAGGGCGATGTGATGTGAGGAAATCGATGGATGTGAGGCCAGTGCAATGGGTGGAGAAGGTGATGGTATGTTGATGAATGAATGCGGCGATGCGGCGAGAAGTTAGGTTGGAGTCTAAGTGTTCGTTCACCGGATCAGCTCGTTCGATATCGCAAGGGATAAAGCGCGTTTGCGATGCAGCGCAGGGAAGTCCTGAGTGTGCGCAGCAAGGTTGAGGATGGTGGAGCGAATGACGATAGTCGACTTGAAGGTCGATGAGGAAACGCTGGGTTGCTGGGAGATCGATTGGGTGTGCGTGTGTGCAGCAGGCTTATCTATGGTCGAGTCTCCAGTCAAAGGCGAGAGTATTACTTACATGAGTCTCGAGCTTTTCGGTACCAGAGCCACGACGCTTTCCGGTGATGGAAATGGAGCCACGACGGCTGCCCTTTTCAGAAGAGAAGGACATTCTTGCGGGGTATTATTGTTGCTAATTGAGCCAGCTGAGTGCGGGAGTCAGACACGATTGGCGTTATCAGAAGGAGAGAGAGTCTGTGATTGCGGCGCGAAGAGTTGAGGGTAGAAACGGCGAGGCGACGTGAAGGCAGAAAGAAGCAAAGTAAGAAAGGGTCAGCGAGTCGTTGTGATGAATGATGAAGCCGAACGCCACTTGCCGAATGATGAGCGATCAATCGCAACGCAAGTCTAATCTGAACTTACACTGTTGTTATTGTTGGAGCCTTTTGCGAGAGAGGAAGCGAAAGAGCGCCAAAGAGCGATAAGAGGAACAGTCGCTGCAAAAGAAGAAGGAGCGAGGCTTGTTTGTTGGCGTTGAAGTGTTGCGTGACAGATGAAGCAGGAAAGGAAGAAGACGGTTGTCGGGAAGCAACAGCAAGGAAGCAAATATGACTGAGAGATAGAGACAGAGAGTCAAAGGAACACTCAGGGTCGCATCACAGAGTATTGATCACACTGCGATTCTTCCTGCGAGCCAAGGGAACGGCACTTCTCTCTCCCTGTCCCTTGACTGCGTTGCCTTTTTTTTGTTCCTTCCCTTGAGCCGTGCACTGATCAAAAACTAAAAATGAAATGCTCACTCAGAATGGAAAGCAGCTACTTGCGAGACTGTAATTGTGCCTCAACTCCACACACACACACACGAGATACACTAATGCTCATGCTCACACTCTTACCGTCTGCCTCGAGGGACAGGAGAGAAACCTAGTCAGCCCGCCTACAAGCCAGCCAGCCATTAGACGCCACACTGTCTACGGCAGAAAGAACAAAAAAGCTGACAGCCAATTTGCAAAGTGGCGATTCTCATTCTCTCCCACACAGGCAAAGTCACAATCCGAAGTCAGAATTGAGAAAACAAGACGCTGGTCATCTTCTGTGTTCGGCGCATCCGACTTTCTTCTCCCTCTTGTAGCAGCTGAGATCAAGTCGGAGGAGCAGAATTGTGTATGTCTTGTTGTTGATCTAGGAAGGAAAAGCAAAAGAGCATTTGCAAGCGGAAAAGGCTCTTTTTGACTGGTCGTCGGTCGGTGGAATCTCGGCACAGTCAGGCTGACCGGAGCTCGAAAAATGACTCCCTCAACAGCACACTGCACTACTGTAAGAACAACCAGAGCTAGAGTCGATTCCTTTCCCCCACTCTCACTCTCTCTCTCACAACAGAATCTTACCGAGTTTCTTTTCCTTCTTATTCTCTAATCACATTCCAACTCCAGCTCACAGGAACACAAGCATCGGCATCCCCGCATCGTTGTTCTTTTCGCATCCTCTCTATCTCTCTCTTTGTCAGAATACACAGTACAATACACACAACTTGGGATGTAAGATGGAGAGAGAGAGGATCCTTCTAATGGCAATTTTCTGTGTGAGCGTGACGACAAAATATACAACCGCGCCATTCTAGGCAAGTTTGCGAGCGGTGAGGGAGCAACAAAGAGAAACCAAGACAAGATACAAGGCGAAATCCTTCTAAAACTTAAGCTTTTGTGTTATGGTCTTGGGGCCTCTCAACTTTCTTACTTGGAAGTAAGACGGAGCTCGTGGTTGCGACGACCGTTGACCCAGTCAGGGTTGAGCAATGTGAGTTCAGGAGTGCCAAGCAAAGCACGGTTGACTGCCTCCCATCCGAGAGCAGACGAGTGATCCTGGTTTCCAACCTCGTACTTCCACGAACCGAATCGTCCACGGCTGTAGATGTCGTGCTTCTCCAAAGCGGGAAGCAATGTAGCCAGAGCAGCATCTCGTCCAAGCGAAGGAGTAGGGTATCCAGGAGTGAACTTGCGGTGGTATGTCGAAACAATCTCGTCCTCGACGTTGATCATACCTGTGTTGATGCAACCCTGGATCGTCTCGGCCAAGATGGTCTGAGCATTGACGGGCTTGAGATGCGACTCGGAGACCTCCATCATGAGCGACCAGTAAGGTCCCTCCTTGGCCTCTTTGGAAGGCGTACCCTTGGATGGATCGGCGTACTGCAACGTGGGGAGCTTAACATCGGCCTGAGGACAGTTGTAAGGCGAGTAGTTGGAAAAGATCGTAGCACGGTAGAAGGGGCAGTCATCCTCGGGGAAGTAGAGCCAGCACTTGTCACCAATACGAGGAGGCAGCGAGCCACGGATACCGATACCAATAACGTGAGTCGACGAAAAGACGAGACCTTCCTTGACGGCAGCCTTGAGCTGGGCGTGGTTGTCCTCGGCGGGAAGCTTGATGTTGTCAATAAGGAAGTCAAGCTGCATGGTGCTGATAAGGTGCTTGTACTTGATGCTCGATCCATCGTCGAGGTGAACAGTGTGGCCAACAGCGTCAACCGACTTGACGTACTTGTTGAACAGCAGCTTCTCCTGAGGCAAGGTGCGCGCGACCGCCTTCCAAATACCACCGGTACCGTCACGCGCAGGGAACTTGAAAGTAGCGTTGGGACCCCAGTTACCGGCGACCTTCTTGTTCAAAGTGTTGGAAACGACGAGCTTGAGCGAGGGAGCAGCGACACGCTCACCGAGCCACTTGCACTGCATCATGGTGGTAGGCACAGCCCACACCTTGAAGTTGTAAGGACGCATAAAGAGATCAGCAAGACCCTGACCCATCATGCGCATGATCCATTCGTCGAAAGTGGTAGGAGCATCCTTGGCACGCGCACGCTCCTCGGCAGCGTCTATCATACCCTCGATGCACTTGACCTGCTCCTCGACGGGGAGGACAGTGATGTTGTTCTGGTAAGGGTAAGGAACCCAGACGTTCTTGGAACGAACGTACGAGACACGCTGGTGCTCGTACCAGTCGTCCTTGTTGGGGAGAGCCTCGTGGATCATGTCGTCAAAGTACTGGTAGTGCGAGAAGATGACGTGTCCTCCGACATCGAAGAGGAAGCCCTCGTCGGTGGTGTCAGTGGAAGCAAGACCACCAGCCTCCTTGTTAGCGTCAATGAGGAGCCAAGGACCGTGGTTCTGTGCAAATTCAGGGCGAACCAGCAAGCGAAGCGCGAACAACAAAACGATGAATCTGTCAGAATACGGGTGCTGTGTCGTCATCAAGAGTCGCAATGATGTTGGGATGCACTTACGAGCTGGTTGAGGCGCTTAGCAGCACCAAGACCGGTGGGGCCGGCACCGATGACGAGGGTCTCTACTTCGGTGGTAGGCATTTTTGCGAGGGTTGAAGTTCGAGGGAGGTAGGGAGGGATGTTGAGGATGGATGGAGGTGGTTGAAGGGAAAGTCCATGCGAACGAAGGACGAGGAGTGTGTCGACGAGAGTTACACACACACACACACACACACACACACACGCACACACAGAGAACACTTTTGTCCGACATTAGAAAACAGCGAGAGCAAAAAGGCAAACGCGCGCCTGGAATAGGCACGAGCGCGGCGTCTGTTGGATCGGACTGAATTGATGAGGCGGTGTATCTCTTCAGCTTGTTTGTCTGAGCAAAATCGCATCGGGAAACCTTCAAGTTTAGAACAAAGAGGAGGGAAGTGGCGAGATCAGAGCAATTTGAGCTGCAGATCGGACTAGGCGAGAAAAACAGGGAATAATGATTTGGAACTGTGAGAAGGTTTCAAACAAAGCTTCGCGCGTGCTACAAACGAACCCTTCTTGCTTTTGAGACTTCATCTGAGAAGATCGAAAGAGAAAATAGAAACAACTAACCCTCTCTGCTGCTGTCTCTGTTCTCTCCGGAAAGGAAAAAGATGGACGCACATGCACATGTGCAGATCTTCGAGCAGCAGCAGCATCTTCGTCCCAGCTCACTCGTCGCTTGGCTCCGGATACCATACTGTACTCCAATCGTACTGCACAGTAGGTAATAGCGTGCAGCCTGCCATTTTGTCAAGGCCAGAGCGGGGAATAGACACATGCTTCAGAGATTAAGTATCTAAACTGTACTGTTTGTGGACAGCTCCGTTGGCATTGAAGTGCTTCTCGTTCTCAACGCACCTGCGGCTTGACACCGACACCGAGCTTGTCAAAGTAGCGATACGCTTTCCCGATACGCACATCGCTCTCCTTGTCAATCACACCCTTACAATCTCTTTGATTTCGATTCGGAATGGCCGAGAGCCATCCTGTCATGAGTGTTCAGCCTCAGAGCCAGTGACTGCACAGTACATGAGATCGGAATGGACGATACAGCAGATCAAGTACAGTAGGCCACAGTCTCAACACTCCGAGCATCTTGCAGCGAAGGCTCCATTGAATGGCGATGGAGATGAAAAGTGACAGCAATGCACGACAGCATGAATCTGGCCCTCAACGGACTTCCGCCGTCTTTTTGGAATGTCGACGTCGTCGTTGTCGTTGTTGCTGCCGCCGATCCCGCCCTTGCCCACGCCTAGATCCGACTCTTCCTCCCTCTCACTCAATCGATTGTTGTCTCGGTTCGGCTCAAGCTGTCCAGTGCTGACCGGGAGTGCAGCTGATGAACGCCTTTTGAGATTCCCGATTCCAGGATCGGCCTCTCCCATGTCCGATCTCGATTCCAAACCTTCCTTTCTCTCTTCCTCGCGTGGTTCGCGTAAAGTATGGGAAAAAGACCAACACTTTGGATTTGGCATTCTCAGCGCGACTCAGCTTTCACCACTCAAGTTACGCCACTTGCACAGAGTGGAGGGAGGATCAAGTGAAAGTCCAACACTCAGCCTTTTCTTCCATCATCCTTCTCCCTATCATTACCACTGAGCTCAACTATGACTGTCTAAACGCTTCCCATTGCACTGGGCTCGAAGGTTTCCCTCGATGCTATTTCACAATCGCCACACTGGCTACAATGACGAGCCTCGCCATCGCTGATGTTCCTTGGATCTCGAAACGCATCAAGGCTTGTTGTCGAAGAGCCAAGCTTTTCAGCACCGACGAGATCCTACTCAGTCCACCGCAACAGCTTCAGCAAACCCTTCGCATCTCTCAAGCTGATCTCGATCTACTATTGCTTCAAGTCGCAACCGCCGCTGCGCCTCCACCCGTTTCGGTTCTCGATGCTTTGAATGGCAGACTTCCAAACCAGCTCGACGAAAGCCTTTTCGACACAGATCGCAACGATGCTGACTCGGCCCAAAGCTCCGATGTCAGCGACGATGAAGAACAGCTAAAGAAGCTTCCGCCTGCCTCGTTTGTACCGCCAACGCAAGGCTATGACGGCAACTTTCCCGGAGTGGACCGATACGTCTATGATTCCGAGGATGACGATGATGATGACTCGGACAGTGGTGGCGACGCTCGATCCGATCATATGATGCACGAAGATGTCGAAATGCCTTCTACCTTCCGTCCTCGACTTCTAGAACAGGCATTGGGAACAAACGATGAGCAAGAACAACGAATAAACATACCTGATGCCGCTATTCCAGCCATTGCAAGAGATGTGCTTGCCTTGGGTCGCGATCGACACGTGCTCACCACAGGCTCCAAAGAGCTTGACGATTTGCTAGCAGGAGGTCTTCGTTCGACAGTTCTAACCGAGATTGTTGGCGAAAGCGGCTCAGGCAAAACCCAGACTGCTATCCAAGCTTGCACCTATGCCGCTTTAGGATTTTCGCCTCTGCCGGATGCTACTGGCGGCTCGGATCGCATTTCTCCGCCATCATCAGTCCCAGAGATGTACGAAGACGCTTCGCTTCGTGATATACTGCAAGGCTGCGGTATGCAAGCCTGGTCCGATGCCGCGACGTTGCAGAATGGCCTGGGCGCATGCTACATCACATCTGGCGGAGAAAGAGGTGCACATTCCATCATCAATCGAGCCTTGCAACTTGCCGATCGTGCAATTCAACGCCGCTTCGAACGAGTCTATCCGCTCAACCATTCCGAAAGCTCCCAGAACCCGCTAGATCGCGAAATCCTCCTCGCGAAAGCACTCGAGCTTGGACGCCAACAAGTGCTACGTAACCTGCATGTAGCCTGCGTCGCAGATGTAGAAGCGTTAGAACATGCTCTCAAGTACAGCTTGCCAGGACTCATCAGCCGGCTAGCCCAAAAACGGTCACGGAAAAATGTTGAAGGTGCTTCTGCTGAGATTGGTATTATTGTCGTCGATAACCTCCCGGCGTTGTTTCAGGACGATCCAGTAGCAGGCGATATTGATTCACTCGTTCAACGTTCCAAGATGTTAGTCGAGATCGCGGATGCACTTAAACGCCTAGCTGCGGTTCAACTTGGGTCGAGTTCGGACGTCGCTTCACCAGGACGTGTTGTGTTGGTGCTCAACCATGTTAGTGACGCTTTTGGGATGGATAAGGAACTTGCACGTCGATTTGTATTTGATTCTGCCGATCGTATGCGTTCGCAGAGAGAAGGTTTGCTACCTGATCATCCGGTAGCGTTGGAGTATGCAGCTCAATCTGCGTTTGTGAGTGGGTTACTAGCTTCCGTGCCACCAACCTTGGCTGAAGCTATTGGAGCGAGGGATGATGGTGTGTTGTACGGTTTAAATCCAAAAGCAGCGCAGTTGGGTCATACTTGGACGAACTTGATCAACGTTAGACTGTTTTTGTCCAAAACAAAAGGTCGAGTTACTGCACCAACTAAATCGACAATGACAACGGTTAGAAAAGCAAGTGTAGTACTCAACCCTTTCGGTCCTACAATGTTGGACTCTGTCCAAACAAGATATTTACGATTCATCATTACATCTGATGAGGCTATCCATTCACTGAAGCCTTACAAAACCCAACCACAACAAACCGAAGAAGAATTTGACTCTCTCCAAGATCATCACTTTTTAGCCTTGGGGGATGGTCAAGATTCATTGCCGAACACTCCTGGCTAGACAATCAATCGCACTGTAATTTTCAGATATCATCGGTTGATGGACTTGTTCAGCATTCGGTGGCTTCCGTCAGACTGAGCACATCCATAGAGCTTGATTTCATCAACCACCTCGCACCCCCCTCTCCCACGCCAACCTCATCTCCTCTCCCACCCCTAACCAGACCTGATCTCCCACTTCACTCCTCAACCTCCCCAACTGCTGCTCGAACCAAGATTTTACATCCTGTCCCGCCAGCACTGCCTTGGTCGGATCTGACTTTTTTGTTTCACTTGCACTGAGACGAGAGAAACTGCTCTGAAAACCCGCCGAGTTGTCCTCATCCGCAAAAATGAGGTCTTCATCTTGCCCTGCACTAGCTGCGCTTGGGGTGAGGAGCAGTCGAATATGTGCTGTGAGCAGGTTCGAAAGCACCGCCTGATTCCCTGGCTGACGCAGAAGGGTGGAGTGGGTTAGGAGGAGACCGAACCCGACTGAGACAACTTTCTTTTGTCTTTCTGGAACCGAAGCCAACTCGGGAGCGATAACTCCCTGTGCGATCTGGGAGAATAATCCCGGTTGTACCGCTTCGAAGAGGTTAACCGCATAATCAGCACCCTTTCCGGTGAGCGAAATGTACGAAATAAGATGAATCAAACCCTTGACAAGTTTATCAGTCTTACTCTGCTGTAATCTAGTCAGCAACATCGTAATCACCGGTTTACTATACTGCTCCAACACCTCCCCTTTCACCGCCTCAAACACCGTCTCTAACAACTCCAACCCAAACCCTTCATTAATCCTCGTAGAGATAAGCTTTTGATAAATCCCCAACATAGCTCCCAACTGTCCCTGTGCTACGATCCTCTCCGCATCCTTCGCTAAAAACGCGCGGACTAGGCGAACTAGGGCGGGAACATTGCCTCTATTCTCCCAACACCCCGGAGTGAGAATGGGAGGAAGAAGGGAGGAGTACGCTTGAGGTAGACCGGCGGTGGAAGGATGGAGTTCCAACATCTGCGAAAGGATTTGGAAAACATACGGTTGGAATTCGGTCACATCCTGCGTTAGGATCGCTGTGAAGGGTGGGAATAGAACCTCTTCAAACCTGCCCAATGCCGCTTGCTCCGCTGAAACGGTGAATCGGATCAGCGCGGCGATACTCTCGAACAAATACTGCGAGAACCTGGGATTGGAAGGATTCTTACTAACTTCCCCCAAAATCCCCGCCAAATGAGTCAACAAACTCGCATGCGCAGGTGCAATCCCCTCCCTAACCGTCGCTAGCATCCTCAGAATGCACTTGATCAAGTAATCGTTCTCTGCGATCTTCTCTGGCGTTGCACCTCTTTCGATATTCGAGAACAACGCCATCAGAATAGGTTCTGCAAACGGTTGCACATCCTGCGGAGTGAACAGAAGTTTGGAGTCGCGTTTGAGCGAGAGGATGCGTTCGATCGTGATACTTGCATAGGAGCAAGTAACATACTGCGAGCTCTCCAAATGCTGGACCAACAGTGGCAGGACAGAGAGGAGTTGTTCTTTGGTAAGTTGGTTGCGGAACGTATGCAGATACTTGATCGCATCGACTTGAAGGATCGGACTTGGCGAGTTGTCTGAGCTTTGCTGGAGATCGGCGAAAACGTTATCGCTGAAGAACTGTACTACGTCGACGAGTTCGTTTGTACTCGTCACGCCGTGTTGTGCGGTAGAGCTCTTGGAAGCGATACTGGTGAGGAGGTAGATCGCCGTATCCTTCTGTTTCCAATTCTGCGCCGGATTGGCTCTGTACTGTTCCAGATACTGCATGATATACCTCGACACAATCGCCGTGACTTCGGTCGCGAAGAACTCCATCAAACTCCTACAAAATTCACTCGCAGCCTTCCTCCTGGTATCCGCTTCCATACTCGTCTCCAAATCGCGCCTGATGTACTCGATCGGATTATCCTCAAACAGCTCTTCATCCGCTTCCCTAATCGCAATATTAGGCAGAATGATAGCAGAGCAAAGCTGTTCGAGCGTTTCGGTAGATTGAAACATTTCGCGGGAACTACCCATACGAACCACTGTGGAAAGGAATCCAACCGCTTTCGATACCAAAGTGTCGTATTTTTGGGAAAGAGTACAGGTCCCGAGCATCTCCCAAATGCCTTGTACGAAAGTGGGGAGTTGAGGGAAGGCGTCGAGGTATCGCTTTGCGTAGAGTTCTGCGATTTCGCAGATGCTGGAACGGATTTCTTGCAGAGTGCAGGGTTCGTCTGGATCCGAATCGAGTTCAGGTCGGGATTGCGAGATCCACCTAGCGAGAATGGCGGTAATCGGAGCCATGTTATCCTCGAACTGTGGGGGTAGATCCTGACTGGAAAGATCGTAGAATACCTGGAGTGCCACGTTTAGAATGTTTCCAAGCACAGGAACGAGTTGGGAAGGTGTTGCTGGGTCAAGCAACCTCTGATCTGTACGGGTGAGCAACTCGAGATGAGGCACTGCAAACTTGCTCAACACGTAGTTGATCTCACTATACAACGCATCACTCCTAAACGCGCTTCTCCATCTGTAGAAGATGGTATGTGCGGTCCTCAAGATGCCCAACACCAACTGATCATCTGCATCTGCAAGTTTCGGAACGAGATCGTCCATCAAAGTGGGCCATTCTTCTGGGAAGTCCTTTTCGGCTACTAAAGCGATTGCCTCTTCCAACTGACTCCTCACATTGGTGGGTGCAGGTGGTCTACCGTCGGTACTGGTTGAGATGGAGACCAACAAGGGAATGATGCTCTGCTTCAACGCGAGTTTATCTTCTACGCCGAGAGGAGAGACTGCAGCTTCTTCGGCGGATTCATGATCCCAAGCGGTCTTGCAGATGTTTTTAAGTTTGATGGCGGCGGCGAGACGAACAGCATCGTTGGATTGAATGAGGGAGTTTTGGATGATGTGGACGAGAAGCTGAAGGAATCCAAGTTGGGATTGAGCTTGAAGTAGTTGAGATTCTGCGTTCTTGCGGTGGGTTGGATCGAGAGTTTGAGAGAGAAGGGTGCAGACTAGCTGAAGATGCTCTTGTGAGGGAGGAGGAGCAGCAGCCATTGTTGCGGCAGTTGTTTCAAGTGTATATGATGAGGTGGAAGGAAAGGAGGAAGGGGGCGGGGAAAGGATGGAAGTGGATGATGGAGGAGATCAAGAAGGAAGTGGGAAGAAGTGTGTTGCACTGTTGTGAATGACGCTCAAACCACTTCTTTTTTTTTTGATGTGTGTTTTTTCTCTCTGCTTCAAATTTATTGATTTTCCACGCGCTGCCCTCACTCCACCTGTGTGTCAGTCAGTGTGTGTGTGCGCGCAAAAGAACAACACTTTTTTCACTCGATCACGCGCACAGCAACACTTGCACGCTTTTTCCCTTTCTTTTTTGTCACACAATTTTCCACACGATTTCCTTGTTCGGAAAGCTTCCGCAACAAAGCAAGGTCACTGTGGAACGCTTTGGTCAGCAGCTTGACGGCAATTCCGAACGCAGCCAACAAAGAAGATTGTCTGAGTGGAGGTCAATTTCCATATCCTTCTTTCTTTCACTTGGAACCCTTTTTGCTTCTCATCATCATCATCTACATATCTAATCCTCAACTCACAAACTCAGCCTTGGATGCTATGTCGATCTTTCAAAAACTCGCTCGAGCGCTTCGCATAGGCAAATCCAAATACATTGTCGGTCACGATCTCGCCGGTAACTCGTACCTCGAACTCCCGTCTCTCTCCGGTTCTCTCGATCCACGTCACACTCGACGTTCAATCCAATGGAAGGAGAAGAAGGAACTGGGCGACTATGATCAGCGTAGCATTCCTGTACAGTGGGTGATGTGGTTACGGCATACTAGACGAGAAGCACCTAGTATAGAAGAGTTGGTGAGGGATCGAGAGAGGATTTTGACTACTCAAGCCAACGCGCAGAGATTGGCCTTGGAGGATAGGGAGAGAAGGGAGAGAGAACAGCAGGCTAGGTTGGAGGAACATGCAGAAGCGAAACAACGAGCGCAGAAACTGATACAGACCAGTGCAGTGGGAAACCAGGGCGGTGTAGTACCCACTTCGACTGTAGTGGATGAGACGGTGGAGCAACAAGCACAGACCAGGGTGACAGAAGAACAAGTAGGGTCCGAAGGGAGGTTGGAGCAAGAGAGGACACCGGATGACGATGTTTGGGCAGCAAGCAGAGCAAGGTTGGCTGCAAAAGGGCAACTTCCATCAACGGCAGAGGATGCAGAAGCAGGTGTTTCGGCTTCATTGCAACAAGCGATGGACAGAAGAGCAGCAAGGAGAGCAGAAAGGAGCGAAGAAGACGCAGAGAGGGAAAGAGCAAGAAGAGAAATGTCCAAATCTCCATTGGATGCGTTTGTACCTATGCCAAAAGCTAGGAAGTAAGCCCCGCTCCCTCTGACGGCAGAATGTATTTCTGTACCGCAGATGCTTGTACTTTGACGGTATATTGTAACAACACTCATTCTATCAAAATTTGACGTGGAAGAGAGCGCTAGCAGTGATCAACTTCTGTGCTATTCTTGCTTGCTAAATGTACCGTCCATTGCTGAGTTTGCGGTGATGCTACAGATTGAGGCTCGACCAACGGTGTCGAATCGCAACTTGATTCTGTCTTTGAACGGCAAAAATGGATCGGATCTCGGTAAATCGCATTCAGAAGAAAAAGCAAGATTTTAAGCTTTTTTGTTTTCCTCTATCCTCCACTCCCATTCCAACTTCCCTCTTTCCTTCTTTCCTACTTCTTCGACCTCACCACCTTCACCAATCATCGTTCATCACCCAACATGGCCGTCATCGAACCTCTCGACTCAACCTCCAATCCCGCACCTTCCACAACCCGCGCCTCACTCCCCAAACCACCGCCTCGATCTGGCGACTTCACCTACGCACAACCCACGGACAAACCTCGCGATCTCGACTCCACTCTCGCTTCCTTCGACAATGTCCCCCTCTTCATGCGCGACATTCCCACCTCCTCCCCCTCCTCCACCGATCCAACTTCGGATACTGCACTTTCCGCCCTCCAATCTCTCGCATTTGATGGTACACCTGATGAAGTCGCTCTTCAATTCAAATCTCAAGCTAATGAATACTTCCAATCCAAACGCTACCGTGAAGCTCTCGGTTTCTACACCCAAGCTATCGATGCAAACCCCGAGGATAAAGGTTTGTTGGAGACGTTGTATGCGAATAGAGCAGCGTGTCAATTGGAGTTGGGGAATTACGGGAGTGTGTTGAGAGATACGAGCAAAGTGTTGGAGTTGAATGGGAGGAGTGAAAAGGCGTATTACAGGGCGGGGAAGGCGTTGATTGCACTGGATAGGTTGGAAGATGCGATAAAGTGTTTGGACAAAGGTGTGGAGGCGAATGGGGAGAATAAGGCTATGCTGGGGTTGAAGCGGCAAGCGGAGGAAAAATGGGAGAAGAAGCAGAAGAGTCAACAAGAAAGAGAGGAGAGGGGGAGGAGGGAGGAGGGGATGAAAAAAGCGATTCAACAGGCACTTTTAGTTCGTGGTCTTTGGTTAGAAACCACCCCCAAACCACCTGATAATCCTACCCCTGCGCATTTCGATCCTGAATCCCTCCCTCCTTCACCACCCCTTTCCTCTCCATGGACACCACCAGATATCATCCGCACTCCACTGGTACTACCCGTGTTTTTCATCTACCCCCAACACGCACAATCAGACTTCATCCCCGACTATCACGAAGACACACCCCTCTCCACTTACCTCTCCACCATCTTCCCCCCCTCATCCCGCGGTTCCCTCCCCTGGGACACCAACTCCGAATACTACGATGCAAACCTTCAAGTTTATGCTACTACTAAGAGGGATAGACTTTTAAAAATCGGAAAAAAGCTGAGTTTGAGGGAGGTTATGGATCAAGGATTCAAAGAGGCAGATAAAGCGAAGGGAGAGGATGAGGTGAGGGATAGAGATGGTTTGGTGATGAGGGATGGTATTTTGAGTTTGATTGTGGTGCCAAAGGGGGAGGCGGAGAGAGAGTGGGTGGAAAAGTTTAAGAGCGAGAGGGAGAAGAAGGGGAGGAAGTAAAGAGCTGAAATCCTGTCTTCGATACCGTATTCATTCTCATCAATTCTGCACTCGAATTGCCTTCATCAAGGTAGACCGCTCCTTGCGCAGCGCATAGTGAGAAAACCGGATCGGATAGCGTTTAGGGTTGTGTATAAGGTATAAACGAATCCAAACTCTCCCCTTCTGCTTCTCTTTCCAGCGAGATTTGACTCGGCACAATTGGGATATCACCCGAATCTAATTCTTCTCCCCAACCCCCCGATGGAACTCCTTCTTCCCTTTCGATTTGAGGGAAGGATTCAAATTGATCTTCCAACTCCAACCTACTATCTTCCACCGCATTGATCGAGCTTAGATTCGCTGCTTCGACTTGAGCAGCTACCTCATCTGCCGTTGGAGGGGGTCTGTTGGAGGTTGAAAAATTCAAACCTCTCCCTACTCCTTCCTCTGTGCCACGGGAACGTCTACTCCTGCCTTCGGAGGTGGGGGGAAGGAGGGAATCTCCAGCTTGAGCAGCTTCCATCGCTAATGCGGTTAGTTCATCATCCACAGATGAAGCAAAAGGTCCACGAAGATTTGCACGTTTAAGTTCTCTATCCCGTTCTTCCGCATATTGATCCCACAACGCTGCCTTCCTCCTCACCTCCCCCTCCTCCGTCAGTTCCCTCTGCCTCTTTTCAAACTCTCTTTCCCTCTCCACCCGCTTCAACCTCCCCTTCCACCTCTCCACCGCCTCCCTCAACGCAGCAGAATGTAACGCCAACCCAGACCCCAACTGCTCCTCCAACTCCGCCACCCTTCTCTCCAACACCCCCACCTGTGCTTGAGCAGTGCTGGAAGAAGCAGAAGCCCGGTCGTAGAGTGTGCGGAGAAAATCGTGCTGGGAGATAGCTTCATCTTTTTGGGTTTTGAGGGATTTAGTGGAGGATTGGAGTGTTTCGATCTCGAGTGCGGCGGAGTGGAGTTTACGTTGGAGGGTGAGGATGAGGGAGTGTGCTGATTCTAAATCCCCTACCTCTCCAACAACAGGGTTTGGTGCGGATGCGGAGGGGAGGGGAGGGGGAGAGTTCCATTTACGTCCATCCGAATCGAAGTGGACACTATACCTCCTATCCGCCCTCAAAACTGCTGCTAGAGATTCCTCCAATTCGTGAACGTCAAAAGTATGCTCGAACGTATCGAGAAGCAGAATCACCGCGATCGACCCTCTTCCCTCTGCTGCTTGGGATTGCTGGGTCAGCTTCCCCACCACCTCCCCCAGTTGCGACAGAGAGTTGAGGGAAGAGGAAGGAGTAGGGAGGAGAACAAGGTCCATGACCCAGGTACGTTTTGTACGGAGGAAACCATCTTCTTGCGTTTCACTGTCGTCGTTGTTGCTCTGGGATTGCGAGTTGGAACGACGAGACCCGCGGTGGGAACGGGAGCGTTGGGAATCTTGAGATTGTTGAGAGGCACGGGTGGAATGAAGGATGAAACGTTCGATTTCGTCTTTGAGAAAAGAGGGGATGTGGGGAGAGGCATGCATGAGAGAGATGAGTTCGGGTCGAGGGAGAGTTGACCAACCGGCAAGGTTGGAGGACGTTGTGCTGTGAGAACCAGATGCTGATGCAGAAGGCGCAGCAGCAGGAGGCGCTGGTGGGGGTGGAGGTGGTGGTAGAGCAGGCGTGGAAGAAGGTAGTTCTGGTTGGGAAGGGATCGGTTCCAATTCCTGCTCCTCGGGTTCTTTATGCGTCGCTGCCGTTGTGGGAGCAGCAGCAGAAATTGCAGGCGTGGACTGAATCGGAGGTGTTGGTTCTTTCGACGCACTTCTCTGCCTCGCCCTCGGTATCCTAGATGACGAACCTCCATTTTCGCTCTCTCCATCACTACTTCGTCCTACCTCATCAACAGCAGCTATCGGAATCTGACTTAGAACTTCGTCCCTCACTTGTCCCACATATGGATTGCTGTTTTCCGCCGTCAGTGGAGGCAAAACCCAAGTTCCAATTCTCGGCACGTCCTCCGGTCTCACCACCACCTGCTGCTGTTGCTGCGGTGAAAATGACTCTACAGGTGAAGAGCTCTGCATTTCCCTCTCTTCCCTTCTCCTCCTCTCTTCCCTCTGTTGCTGTTGCTGCTGTGCGATTCGACTCTCTGCAATTTCCAAATCCATTCCTGTCGTATCGTCCAAATACGGTTCGAATACGGAAGTGGAAAGTTCAGGCAAGCGTCGCATTCCAGTACCTGCAGAGTTGGAAGTATCGTGTTGAGTTGAGGGAACATATTCGGATCCACTGGCTGCACCTGGCTGGGTTGGAAGTGGTGCGAGTTGGGAGCTATCGAAGAGGGATGCTGGGAGAGAAACCTGCGAGTCACCCAATTGGGATGCGGGGAGGTGGGAGATGTGATAGGTAGCCATGGCGGAGGAGGAGGGTTGAGGGATGTCTACGTATATGCCTGCATCATCTTGAGATGGTTCGAGCTGTGATGGGTGGGGTCGAGAGGGATCGAGTTCTTGGGATCGTTTGCGTTTGAGTACCGCTGCATTGGATGCGGGTGGTGGTGGTGGTGGTGAGGACGACATGGTTCAACCTCTTCTTGCTCCGCGGATGGCTGACGACGAGATAGAATTGGAGGGGTTTAGGTGGTAGGCGAGGGAGGAGGAGGGAGGAGGAGGTATGGAAGAAAGAGAAGAGGATCAACAAGGGTCCAATGCCGGATAAAGATGGAAATTCTCATTCGCTTTTCTCTTCCGAATTCCGGATTCGCGCTCAGACCATAACAAAAACACCTTCTCCCCTCCTTCCCTCTCACCCTCTCTCTCTCTTTTCCCTCCCTTCAAACATACCTCTTCGCACGAAGGAGAGAAGGAAGATGCTACCCACACTGCGTCTACTATCTCGCCAACCAATACGGCTAACGATGTACACCGGCACCGACTGTAGTCTGTGCGATGTAATGAAGCAACAGATCCAGCTCGCCTCCCACCAACTTCCGATCGAATTGTCCACGTACAACATTCGCGATGACTCCCTACCAGACGTCCATACTTGGAGGCGAAAATATCAGTATGATATCCCGGTCTTGCATCTTGGTGACAAAGGTGAGTTCAATTCACCCTTTCTGAGTTCGCGGAATGGCAAGCTAACGATAGAGAAAGTTGCGGGTGTAAAAAGAGATCTTTCGACATCGAGTTACAGTAGAGCAGCTGGTGGAACGGTTGAAGCAGGAACAACAGCAGATAGAGACAGAAAATTCAAAGTGAAAAGAACCTAGCATGAGTGGATGTGTGAGCACTGTGAAGACTGTGGCATTTGGGGTATATTGTACAGTACATGAGACGAGACAAAGTCATGTTGTTACTGTGGAGCTGCATTTGGGTCCTGTTTTTCCCCAAAACACAGCGGTTTACCATTCGTTTTATGTGACAAAGAGCCATCAAAGTCAGCTATCTTGAAATCCTTTTCGCACCTCGTTGACGAGTACTCACCTGCAAAACAACCAAGAGGTACTTATCATTCGGAGTGACCATGATCTCGTACTTTTTCGTTCTCACTCTCAAAAATCCCAACTCCTCCTTTTCCATCCACACAAAAAACGCCAAAAAAGTCAATACCCTCTCACTTCCCTTACAACAACAGTGTCGAACTTACTGTATCGTCCAAAGCCCTCAAATCGTCACTCAGACCCTCCACGCTTGTCTTGACCAACTTTGTTACACCTTTCAACAATTCTGCTCTGTCTTTGGCACCGGGACCACTTGGATCGAACAGTTTGCCTCCACTTCTGATAACGAGTCCATCGTGGCGGGAGAGAACAAGACAGCCGAGAACGTTGGCGTGCGAGGAGAGACGGGTTAGAGTGGCTTCGATCTCGGCAGGTGGAGCTGCGGTGGATGTAGATGAAGGTGGCATGGGTGATTTGCGATTGGGCGAGAGCGGAGAGGTGGATAGTGGTCGAGGTTGAGTCGAAGTAGGGTTGGTGGTGGTTGGAGGGATGATAGAGATGTGTCCGGTTCCAGCGCCAGATCCAGTTGTGGTGAGGGGTTGTGTTGGTTCGGACTGTGCGGTAGAGCGAGAAGGGACGAGCGCGAGAGGGAGAGAGAGAGAGATGGAGAGGTGTGATGTTAGTACGCATACAACTACAAAGTCTGTGTGATGGTTGTAGATTCTTACCATTCTTGCAAACGAGGAAGGATTCCGATAATGATGATAGATGGTGGTGATAGTGAAAGAAGCGACGTTCGATGGAAGAAGTGTTCTCCAAAGGCCAAGAAAATGGCAAACATCCTAGACTGACATCACGAAAAAGTGCGACTCAGAGATATCCTTATCGCTCCACATCAACACCAAACACGCGTCATATTTCCACCCTTCTTCTCCCTTCCTCCCTTTCTCACAGAATATAAACGCTTCTGAAGCTCGTTGAAGGATAAAGTGGGAGAGGCTTAGTGGTTTGGCGTGAGATTGCAACTTATCTTTCTCTGTTGAAAGAAAGGCGCCCTAGAAAACATCTTGAGGTCGTGGGTTCGATTCCCACCTTCCACTTTCCTTTTTTTTCTTTTTGCTTCTTGAAGAAGAAAGGTTCGGAAAACGGACAAGTGGAGTGATGTAGAACAACACTTTCGTTCATCTGTTGCTTTTTGGAGCAACCATCATCCCAACGATTCGCATCAACCTACAGGAAAAGAGCTGCAAAGATGCCAATGATCGAAGTGCTAGCAAACGATAGGTTAGGTCGTAAAGGTAAATGCTTGCCTCCCTCAACCCAGTCTTGGTCCAGTATTCTTCCGTCATTGGACTAACTTTCTTCCTTTTGCTTTGGTCTTAGTTCGAGTCAAATGTTCACCAGAAGACACCATAGGAGATCTGAAAAAACTCATTGCGGCTCAAACCGGTACTCCTCCGCAGAAAGTACGTCCCCCACATCCTCTTCCAACCTCTCATACTAAACATCATACTGACGATATACTTGATGCGATGGCAGATCATATTGAAAAAATGGTATACGGTGTACAAAGATCACATTACTTTGGCCGATTATGAAATCGCAGATGTAAGTCTCGCTCATTCTTCGAATAAGAGAGACGAAAGGGGTAAGAGATAGAGAGAGGGAGAAGAGGTGTAACTAACGCTATTCTATGTTTCTTCTTCGGCTTGAAAACAGGGATTCTCGTTCGAAATGCACTAAAACACCATCTCGCAACTTGCTTGTAACATCACATCAACACTTCGTAATGCCAAAACAATACCCATACTACACAGCATCGACCCTCATCGCACAACAAACCATCAAGGTGAAACGAATCAAAGCAAATTGATCGCAAAATGTAAGTGAATATGTAGAGCTGCTGAAAAGAAAAAATCAAAAAGGAAATGCATTGACGGGGACTCGAACCCCGGTCGAGTCGAATCAAGTGGAGTTTATACACCCTGTGGCTGTATGAGACTGGCAACGACTCATGATACCCCTACACTATCAATGCTTGTACGAAAAGGCAATCGACATATGCGTATATGTATCGGCCCGTGCCTTTCACAGACTCTGAAGACTTGTCACACGTCAACCACTTCTCACATCGATGCCCAAACACACCCATTTCACCGAAGACATCTCAAAACTTCTATTCAAAAGAGTAACATCGACAAACATCACGCCCTAATCGACTGTCTATAAGCAATAAAACCCTGCAAGTTCTCCAGTGCCTCTTCCGCCGCCGCCCTCAAACTCGTCTGTCTCCTCCTATCCACCGTCTTCCCCAAACCCTTACACCTGAACAACGTCAACCTAATCCTCGGCAACAACCCAGCTTCACGGAACCCAACACCATCGTAGTGAGAAGTCTCATCGGCATAGGTGTCAATGATACCGTTGATAGCTGCTACCATGCTTTCTGCCGTTGTAGCAGATGGATTGTTGGCGGACGTGGCGGATTCGGGGATGGCTTCGAGGATGGACACCAAAAAGGAGCCGATGTGGGCGTTGAGGGAAGGATGGACGGAGGGTGAACGAGCGATTGTGGAGAGGAGAAGGATGCATTTGACCCGCATACCGTCTGTACTTGCGCTCTGGTAGCCAGAGGCGAGGGCGGTGATGATTTCGCTGTTTGCAGCAGTCGGGTCGGAAACGGAAACGGAGGCGGAGGAGGAGAGTGGAACGGACCCTTCAAGAATACGAGCGATGGACCAGAGTGTGCCGATGCAGGTTTCTACCATTCCCAAACCATCCTTTCCTTCTCCTTCACCGGTAGTTGCACCTGTGCTTCCAACTGAACCGACCGTTCCATCGTTGTCGTTTTGGGTAGCGGGCGCAACGATACCAGCACCAGCACTGGCAACGGCAGGTACACTAGCACATCCCCTTGCCACCTCGAACAACATCCGCCAGATCGAGTTCAACACCTCGGATTGAGGAGGTTCCTGAGTCCAGCTTCGAAAAGCAGAGATTCGTCGCACGAGCT
This sequence comes from Ustilago shanxiensis, assembly GCA_019972555.1. Taxonomy (NCBI): domain Eukaryota; kingdom Fungi; phylum Basidiomycota; class Ustilaginomycetes; order Ustilaginales; family Ustilaginaceae; genus Ustilago; species Ustilago shanxiensis. The sequence continues at coordinate 67,667 of BPMX01000006.1, read as the reverse complement.
TGGGGTCAGTTGCGGGTTGCGAGGGCGGAGGAGGCGAGAAGGTGGCTAGGCGAAGAAGGAGGTTGTTGAGAACGGAGAGTGAACGTGAATGCAGCCCGCGCAACAGGGCCGATGCGGGAGTCGTCGAGGACGAGGAGGCGGAGGTGAGGGAGGGGAAAGAGGCTTCGAAAGGCCTGGCAAGCGTCAACAGCGCACTGGTGAGCGAAGGAGTGTTCGAAGTGAGCAATGAGGTGAGCACGGGTGCATAGGCGCTGAAAGGCAAGGTGCCGGTACGTTTCACTGCATCAGCAAACGTATCCGTCTGCTTGCTGCTAGAAGAAACCAAGCCCATATCGTCATCATCACCTTCACCCTTCTTCTCATCATCCTCTTCACCCATCACGGACTGAGCTTCATCACCCATCTCCATGTCCTCATCCCCTTCTGCTTCATCTGCATCAGGATCCTCCAACCACTCATCCTCACCCTCCTCCTCTCCGACACCACCGTTCGCATTCGAATCCAACGAAGCAGCCATTTCAGCCAACACCTCCAATGCCAACATCAACGTCTGCGCCTTCTCCTCAGCTTTCCCCTGCATCTTTGCCCTCACCGCTGCCTCGTCCACATCCTTGTTGCTATCGAGTGAAACAGCTTCGTTCAAATCACCTCTTCCATCAAGGTCGTGCGCCAGCTTTGTCATGTCCACACCCGACAATAGCCTGGTGAGTGTGGGTAATATAAAGGACTCTTCGTACTTCTTCAGCGACATTCCCTCCGCATCAGTGGTGCTAGAAGAAGCGGGAAGGAAGATGTTGGAAGAAGTGACGTTGGCGGAGCTGTGCTTGCGTGACTTGCCGCCTCGTGTGGAGGAAGCCTTGGAATCGACGGCAGCAGCGATGTTTCTGAACACGCCGGCTGAGAGGACACCGAGCATGGTAGTTTGGGAGAGAACGTAGCGTTTGAGTTTGTCGATGTTGGATTGGTCGGTTTGAACGCAGGCTTCAAGGAGAGTGAGTGCGGTTTGGATAGCTGCAAGTCTCCGGGTTGCCGAGCCTGGTTGTTCGGCCAGAGAGTGAGCCAAAGGAGTGGAGACAGGAGCAGTGAAATCGGGTTTGCTACCCTTCTTCTTACCGGCCAAGGAGGACTTGGGTGGAGAAGAGGCAGACTTCCGGGAGAGCAAACCATCGACGAAATCTGCTTCTCCGCCATCGGTGAGCGCACAAAGTGCATTCCCAGATGCCAAAGCCAAATCCAACAACAGAGACAGCTCCTCGTTCGAAAGCACACCCAGTGTTTCGCTTGAGCCTTGACTGAGGGAAGAAGAAGCGCGCGACCCATCGGCACCAGCAGTCGAGAGCACAGCAGCAGCTCTAGAACCAAGTGCGATGGCTGAAGACAACCACGAAGCCAAACCTTCCCCACTCAACTCTTGATTTGCAGCTCCTGCACCAACAACATCCTGATCGAGCCACTTCCATGCGACGAGTTTGGCGAAGGCTTTGTCACCCGACTCGCAGAGGCACCAAACGACAGTGACGAGGTTTTCAGCCATCTCGATGAGACCCTTGCGAGTGTTGCTGTCGAGGCTAAGGAACGGCTCGCCTCGGTGATTGTGTTGAGTTGTTGCTGCACCAGCACCAGTACCCATTGCTTCATTCCCATCGCCGTTGCTAGAAGTGAGTTTACGTTCATCTTCAGCGGACAATCCTTGGCCTGCAACTTGCTCGAGAGTCTTTCCAAGAGCCGTGGCGAGCTTAGTAGCGTGACGCTTTTCCTTCTTGTTCATCTTGTCGAGTGATTTTGCGAGCAGTGTACGCTTTGCTTCGAGATCCTGTTCTTGAGTCGGAGCATCGTCGACGAACGACATGCTGGGGTTAGCAGAGGAAGCAGACGCAGCTGCATCGAATCCGAGTGCGTTGCTGGCCCATCGCATAGCCGAGAGAATGGCAGGGACACCACCCTTGTTGACTACTTCGTTACGAACGTCGATACCTGCATCGACGCAAAGGTTTCGCAAAGCACCGCTAGCTTCACGTCTCACATCGACCTCTGTATGCGATTGAAGAGCGAGAATGAGCCTTCCAACCAGGTTGTGGGCCAGAAGCAGTTTGCGGTGATGTTTCACTTCAGCAGCGGACTGAGTCGGGCTAACCGAAAGCAAAAGGGAGACGGAGGCGAGAGACCATACTTTATCAGCTAAGTTGATATCAGGTGCATTGGCAGGTGTGGGACCATCGGGGAGGTTGGCGAGCAGAGGCACGATATCGTCGGAGGCTGATGTTTTGCTCGAGATGGAGCTGAGACTGGCACCGTTGTTGGTTGCTTTGGCAGCTTGCTGAAGTGCATCGAGAGTAGGCGACGAGATTGAGGCAGGTGAATTTGCTGCGCTACTGTTGGCTGATGATTTGGAAAGCGGATTGTGACGATGAAGTTTACGCTGATGGCGCGATGGATCGAACCCTGATTTGGGCATTGTGGCGGGGGTTGTTGCTGTAGCAGATGTGATCACGACTGATCACAAGAGCCTTTTTCCCACGGTGGCACAGTGTGTGATGTTCAGTAAGGAGAAGAACAAGAACGTATAGAAGAAGTAGAAGAAGGTTTGGTTGCAATCTTGTGTGGGTGAGCAGTTAGCGGAAGAGCCGAACCCTGAGAAAGGCAAGCAACTTTTTCTGGAAGAATTTACTTCGTCAAGAGAACACGCTTTGACCTGCAGCACGAAAGAAGAAAAATACAAAACTTCCAAAAAAAAAAAGAGAGAGAGCGAGAAGAAAAAAATTGTGTGTGGAGCTTCTGCCCCCCCTTTTTTTTTTTTTTTTTTTTTTTTTTTTTTTTGGCCACGTTAGACCATCTCAGCCGACACCTCGACCAGCAGCGCACAGTCACTCCGACAGTGGCGAAAGCGACTGAGCCATGCTCATGCTGTTACGACACACTCATTGGTGGCAGATGACGGACTCGGACTCAAGTAACGATTGCAGGCACAAAACAAGGGGGGAGTGAAGAAGGAGGATATATCTATTGCTTTGACTAGGCGACTTTGTGGGATGAGTGTGAACTGGGAACGCCGAAAGCGATTCAAAACGCATCACAGCATGTTAGCTTCGATGAGCTCTCAGCTTCTGCTCAAAGAGATCACTGCTTATCAGCAGTCTCATAAGAGCAAATAGCCTGGACCTTGGCAGCAGAAGCACTGCTAGTGTCGAATTTGTATCCCAACCATTCCTTTGCCAACTTCCTGGCCAATTCCAATCCGATCACTCTCTGACCCATGCAAAGCACCTGAGCATCATTGCTCAAGATGGCACGCTCCACCGAGTAGCTGTCGTGCGCAGTTACGGCACGAATGCCGTTGACCTTGTTGGCTGCAATGGCAACACCGAGACCGGTACCGCAGATGAGAAGAGCACGGTCAACTTCACCGGAAGCAACCTTGCGAGCGGCAGTAACGGCAACGTGAGGGTAAGCGGTCTTGTCGGAGGATGAGGGAACACCGACATCGACGACGGATTCGACTCGGGGGTCGTTCTGGAAATCTTTGAGAAGGGCGTTCTTGTAGTCGACACCGGCTTCGTCACAGCCGAATGCGATCTTCCACTTTTGCTGACCTGCGGACATGTTTGCGGATCCGTATCGATATGTGATGTGATGTTGGGTTGGGATGATGTGGGGTTGGGATGATGTGTGTGGGGGTGAAGAGGTCTGGTTGAGACGATGGTGATAGTTGAAAGAAGAGAAGTGGAGTGTATCCAGATGATCTTTGTATTCAAGTAATCGACGCAACTGATCCGAGCGTTCCTTTGCTTGCCACCGACCCGACTGTCGATCAGCAAGAGGACAGCCAGCTAGCCAAACAGCACAAAAGACTCAAGCGAGAGAGAAACGTTCTCGCAATCTAAAATCCGGCTTCAAAGCTGTCGCATCGGCGTACTGTTTTCCAAACTCCCCCACTTTGCAGTCTGCACTCCACTGAAATTTCGTGGGGAAAAAAAAAGAGGCAAGAAGGAACTGCATTCCTGATTGCACTGTGTGTCGCAGAGACAAAAAAAATAGAGGCCGAGCAGTGACGCAAACACAAGACACAAGTCTGAAGAAGAAATAGAGTCGTGAACCCCGGCGACTTTCGACTTTCGCATAACAACAGAGAAGAGTTTCGGCGTTTTCCCGTTTTTACCGCTATTTTGCCCTTCTACACTCACAAGACTTGCGATTTTCCAGCCACAATCCAAAGCCGACCAAAAACATCGTGTTGTTGTGATTGTACGCTCTCGTTGAGGACAGTGAAATAGTATCGGGTGGTTTGAGCCGACATGCTGGTCTGCGTTCTGAAAATGTGACAGTACACTCGAGGCAAAGAACTTGAGGGAGCTGTACAGTATTGTAAATCACAACCTTCCGAGCACAGTCCAAGAAAGTGTGTGATTAGTGTCGCCTTCCCCACGCCACGCCACGTACGATAAATGTGAAAGTTGAAAGCGTGTGCTTCGACATCCTTGTCTTTTCATTCTTACTCTGTCATTATCACATTGTATTGCTTCATCCCTCCCTCCCTCACCACAGAACATCACATCTCATTCATACCACCGACACAATGTCATCCGCCTCCTCCGCCGCATCGTCGGGTCGTCGCCCACTAGTCGGAGTATCATTCAAAATGTACTTCGACATCCCTCGAACCCAATCTTACATCGACTCCACCCTCTCCCTCCTCTCCACCGCTCTCCCCACGCTCTCTCAACCAACCGACATCTTTGTCATTCCAGACTTTATCACTCTGACCTCTGTCTCATCCCAAATCTCCTCCTCCTCCATCAGTTCTTCTCTGCWTATTGGAGCGCAAGACGTACACTCCGAAGACACCGGAGCATTCACTGGCGAAGTATCCCCCCTCGTCCTCTCTCAAGCCGGTGTCAAGTTCGTTGAAATCGGTCATGCAGAACGACGCCGCTACTTTGGTGAAACCGATGAAGACGTCGCCAACAAAGCCGCAGCTATCTCCCGCAACGGTATGATTCCTCTCATCTGTATCGGAGAAGTGTCTAAACCCAAAAATATCTCCCAGCTCTCGCTGTCAGATATTGATACGGTGGTGGATGAGTGTTGGAAACAAATCAAACCAGCATTGGAACGAGTAGGGAAGGATTCAGAAGTTGTGTTGGCTTACGAACCAGTTTGGGCTATTGGAAAAAGCGAACCTGCCTCGCCCGAGTATGTTGTCAAGATTACAAAAGCACTCAGAAGGAGGTATGTGAAGGAATACGTGGATGGGGAGAAGGGGAGGAAGGATGAAGGGTTGAGGATCTTGTATGGTGGAAGTGCCGGCCCGGGATTGTTTGAGAAGATCAGGGAGGGAGTGGACGGGTTATTTTTGGGAAGATTTGCTCATAAACCAGAAGCGTTTATTGATACGATCAAGGAGATCGCTGGCACCAATTAGATGTCAGCCGTCAGGTTCGAGAGATACCGGTCATGCTCTGTATCAGAAGGAATTCGGGAACACTCATACCCCATTGCTTGCCTTTGATCCTGCTCTGTGATTGTGAGTCTCACCTGTGTCGGTGCAGGTTCCGAACCTCGGACTGGGCCGTGTTTCGATGTGTGTGAAGTTCTGCTTTGCTCTGTGGTCTCTCACTTGCAGCCCGAGTCGAACTCTGTCCCTAACCATGGTCACATTAAGACAATTTGCACAGCAACAAAGGACCGAAAAGCGTTATATTGTAATGCTACTGAGCCGAAACCGATCCGATGCGGATTTGAGGCTACATCTAAGGTTCCTTAACACCAAGTTCACCCTCTTTGAATTGTCTTGCCCACTACATTGCGCCGTCAGGAAGAAATGCGATTCGTCAGCCGTCATGCTACCTAAAGGAATTGCTGCAGATGGTTGATGCAACTTACGTTCATGCTAGGGATTGGCTTTGTGGGTGCGTTGTGTCGCCACTATTACGTTCATGGCAAAGGTGGATTTGCGGGGTACAGAGCAAGTATCGTTGTGCGTAGAGTGATACAGATTAAAGTTGGAGGGGCAGCGTCGGCGCGGCGGCGCGCGATGGAGATTCGAACCAAGCGAGAGATGCATGACAGGTCGTTATTGAAGCAGCAAGGTCAAGGTTGCAGTAGAGTAAGAGAGATCATCAGCAATACGTCCCACCAAGCGTCAGCATGGTCAAGATATCCAGGGGACTGGTACATACCTCACGATCGGCGCTGTAGTTCCAAACGCCATAAGTGGCTAGTGCGATACCAACTGCGCAAATCGCTGTGTTTGTTGCCCAGTTCGATGGGCTACCATTCCAAAAAACCCGACCAGATCGGGGAGGCATTCGAGATGTAAGTTAAAACTGCCAAGACGTTATGCTAAACGGAGGAGGAGAAAGGCAATGCTTACCGAGTCCACCAACCACCAGCAGGTGACCAAACTTCTTTTGGGTAAGGGTAACGAGGTCCAGCTCCCATATTGACTAGATTGTGATACTACTTGTGTTCACAAGTGAGGAGGGGATACGAGGGAGGTTCAGGAAGGGAGTGTGGAGAAGAATGGTGATGATGTCGAGAGTGACAATTTGGGAGGTGTTGAGTGATTCGGAAAGCGCGAATTGGCTTCAAATGTGTCGGTTCCGAATCCAATCTGAATCGGGATTGCATCGGGAGTCTTCGGTCTAACAATTTGTGTTGATGCCTAGAGACTGGGAATTGACGTGTTTCTTCGCAACGCTCAGATCAACGACCTTTTCCCTTTAACCAACACACACGCAGCTCCTCTTCCTCCTCCTCAACCATCTTGTTACGCTCGACATCCTCGCAAAAATGGTAGGAACTCATTTCGAAGTGTCAGGCAATCCAGAAACCGACCCAAAAGCCGCTGCTCAATGGTTGGCTGAACAAAGACGGTAAGCCCCTTCCCTCCCCCTTCCCTACCCCGCCCACAACCCAGTCTGCTCAGCCTCTGACTCACCTTATGCTTGCTCTTGTCTCCTCATCCTGTTTGGCAGCCGTCCAATCCGAGCACCGCACAAAACAGTTCAATACGGTGAACTCATCATCACTTCTGGTCATCTCTCTTCTCTTCCCGATGAAGATCTCTACTCTCTCCTCGAACAAGTTGCCATCTCTGCGATTGAACATGCTCGTTTCGACCTAGCCGAACTCTGCATTTCTCGTCTTCGTTCCCGTTTCCCTTCCTCCGCTCGTGTCACTTCTCTACAAGGAATGCTATTGGAGGGGCAGGGGAACACTTCGGCTGCATTGGCACTTTACGATTCTGCCTTGATCAAAGAACCCACCTCTCTTATCCTTTCCCGTCGTAGAATCGCTGCCCTCAAGGCTCTCGAAGGGTCAGAGGGAAGAAAGAAGATGGTCGAAGCATTGAACAGCCATCTGGACACGTTTTACAACGATCCTGAAGCATGGCAAGAATTGGCAGAGGTCTACGCGGAGGAAGGAATGTATGCTCAAAGTGCCTTTGCATTGGAAGAAGTTTTGTTGCAGGTTCCGCAGAATAGCTTTTTCCAGTTGAAGTATGCAGAAACGGTGTATACGAATGGAGAAGTGGCAAAGGCGTATAAGGCATATTTGAGGGTGTTGGAGATGTGTCAGAGTGATGCTGGTGCTACCGAGGAGGGGGTGAACAATCAAGGTCCTTGGGTGAGAGCTTTGTGGGGGACAAAGATGGTAAGTTACTAACCACCACAACAACCATGCCACGTCGGGATGCAATGTACTGACCAAGACCTAACTTTCTCGGTGATTCACAGACGACATCGGCATTACTCGCAACCCCAGCATCGGGCAAACAGACCTCCTCGTCAGAAGACACACCCGATTTGGAAAAGGTCAAGAAAATTGACGAATTGGTCACAAACTTACTACTCAACAAAGTGTATACCCCACAAGCAGTCAAGCACAAACACCTGAGAGACGTCGCTAGAGCTGTTCTCGCCGCTTGAACCTCCTCTCTGTCTTTCATCCATTGCAATCCATTTTTGTCACAGCTGTCGTCCTGTGGTAGGAGTGCGTCACATGGCTAGCTTTAGCAAGCTCAAACACTCCGGTCATGAAGCTCGAGACCTGCACTTTGGGTTCGAACAGAAACTGATTCGATCGAGAATGAGCGGGGGTTGTGTTTCATCCGTGATCTGCTGATCCTCCACGCTCGAAGCTTTTCATAAGTTTCAGGCGTGGCATACCGCGACCCACCGAGCTGTGAGATGCGCTGTGCTTGTGAGACTGCTACGCTGGGAGATGGAAGTAGATGGATGCGTATCTGGATTTGAGGACTGTGCAAAACACCGACAAGTGGTCAGAACATATTATACGCTTTTGAAGGAGAATCCTTGAGATCGTTACCAAGCATCTGGCTGGGAGAATTTCGCTATCTACGAATGACATGTCATGGCCGTGATTTTGGATGAAGCCCTCGTTGGTGGGTGGATTGGAATTGATGTTGCAATCTGGTCACATACCTCACCATGTGCAACGTTCAAGATTTCGCATTCAAACCCGTGCTATCCGCAAATTTGGCCCCACTTTCATCTCCTCCTCCTCCATTATCGTGACAACACTCACGCTCGTGTTTCATCATTGTCGACGATGTCCGAAAGATTTGAGGGTGGGTTAGTCCCACGCCCCTCACCACTTATGCGTGACGATGAGCTGGCATGTGACTGCTGAGTTGTATCGAGTATCGATCGGTGGGTATCGCTTCATCAAACCCCCTTTTTCTTTGTCTTTCCCTGACTTTCGACAACTAAGAGGGGGATCAAAGGTATATATAACCCCTCCCCCCTCTGCACCTTTGATTGTTCCTCACTCACAAATTCGTCGTCTTTGAAAAGATGGTTAAGCTCAAGTTGTACTTTGTCCTCCTGGGCATAGGTTTGGCTACGGCAGTTAATGCTGCTGCTATCGCCAAAGGTAAGCATTCCACAACGCGGTGTCTTTTCTCCCTTCTTGTGTTGAATTACTGACTCGCTCATGTCGTGATCGCCCCTATTCAGCCACTGAAAAGGATGATCAAGCTGCTCATACCTCCTCCTCTACCGATGCAACTACCGATGGGGCTGTGCAAAACGAGCCCACCTTGGACGGTGGCATCTTAGCCCACTTCCATAGCAAGGAGGAACTGGAACCATTCACTGCCGCTCAAGCCGAGAGTCAGATGAAAGCCTATTTCTCTGCCTACGGCCACTGCGACGAAGACTCGGACACCTGTCATCAACACATCTGTTCACTCGACAGTCCCAAATGCACCGCCTACACTGCCGAGGAGAAAAAGGAGCTGGTCGAACAAACTCAGCAGATGTTACTCAAGCTCGTTTCCACCGGCAAATGCACTCCCACCCCCAACAACGCCAAGTTCTGCAATCACCATGGCTACTGCGATCTCTTCGAATCCAAGGGTGCTTGTAAAGAGCTCGACCCGATGGAGTATGCCGATGTTATTTCGCTTCTCCGACCTTCTTCCAACGGTTCTTTCGATTTCGTCGACGACCACCACTCCACTAGTCGACTCGAAAAACGCTCCGAAAAACCTATAACCGAGAACGATCTCGTCAACGTAATTCTTTCCGCATCTGATGATCTCTTGGAACGAAACTTCTTCGCTTACTACGGCTCGTGTGATCAAGAATCCGAAACTTGCTCGCAACAAACCTGCAAACTCGGCACACCCAAATGCACCCCTTTCACCCGCGAAGAAAAGGACGCGATCAATCATCATTACCAAAAAATTCTTGTTGAGGTCGTAACCACCGGTAAATGCACTCCCAACCCTGACAATGCTGCATTCTGCTCCAAGGAAGGCTACTGCAGTCTTTTCGACCAGAATGGAAACCAAGTCGACCAGGATAAGTGTAGGAGACTGAACAATGAAGAGTCTCAGGCGTTGTTTCAGGAATTGCAAACTTTGCCGGATGGAGATGAGGAGGATGGTTCGACGGAAGCTGTGAAGGATTCTGGTGAGAAGACTAATGGAGCGGGTGCTGCAGATGGAAAGTCTGGTTCTGTGAAGGACAGTAAGAAACAGGGAGGAGGAGATTTGGATGCTGCTGTCGCAAAGTCTTCTTTCCAGAAGAAGGAGGGTGGAGAGTACAAGGCTGGTCACACCGATACGGACGACGCAACCGCAGCTGGCGATAAGGTCAAGCGTGCTCCCCACATTCCCATCAGAATGGGTGATCAAGGTGGAGAGCTTGGAGATAATCCCGATTTGACTCCTCATCCCCAGGACCCCAACCATCCTCCTACTGACTCCAGTGTCAAGGTCAAGCGTGATCTTTCCAGCAACCCCAGCCCAGACGAGAAGGTCACCTTCTACCCTTCCCGTTCTGATATCTCGCAATACACCCGACCCTCCAAGCACGAGACGTACGAATTCATGGATCTTGCTGGAGAAATCGCAGAAGACGATCTTATCGCTGAAACGATCGCTCTAGCTGCTGGTATTCACGATGTCCCTGGTCTCGACCGCTTCTATGACCGTCTAGATGCTATTTCCACCCGCAAGCATGTAGCTGTGCAAGCTTTGGAGCGGGCAAAGGAAGCTCAAATGCTTAGCGAGTCAAAAGGCACCGAGCGCATCCCTGAGGACAAGAACAACGACGAGCAGGAATTGTTCGAGAAGGAAGCTGAACCTACCAAAGCTGAAGTAGACAATCTTATGGATATCTGCAAGAAGCTCACCAAGGATGATGTAAAGCTTCAGGCTGTTGCTATGGCTGCTGGCGTCCAGGGAAGCGCGGAGTTGTACAGGTTCAGGGTGAGGGTGAGGGAGATGGGAAGGCAGGAGAGGGCTGCGAGGAAGGCTTTGAGGAGAGTAAGGACTCTGCAGTTTATGATGGAGGAGATGGGTGCTGACGAGCCTCGCTCTGCTTCTAACGACGGAGTGGACAAGTCCAATGTTGCTGTGAAGAAGGCGCAGCCACCTAGCGACGCTGAAACCGCTTCCAAGAGTGGATGAAAGGTTAGAAACTCGCCCTTGTCATCACAATCTCTCTTTTGCTTTGCCGTATAGCTTCCTTTCATTCTTCTCAACATAATCTCCCTTCCTTTCTGTCCTCCTGATATTCCCGAGTCGATCGCCTGCTTGATGCAGACATCAAATCCCTCCAGTCTAGGTTCTCTCCTTTTCTTCGTCATCATTTCAATCCAGCTGTTTTCCCCCTTCGATCTGTTCGATTCCACCGTATATGGCAGACTAGAACAACATGTGCGCACGATGTTCATAGAGATGAGAAAAAGCGCATACCGAGCGCAGGGTATCATTTCCAGTCCTAACCTGAAACAAGCGAAAACGCATTACGTCGAGTCGAGATCCGCATCTGCTTGCAATGCGACAAATCAATCAACTCCAAAAAAGGGTTAGCTTCTATCGTCGATGCCACAATCGACTCTATCATCCGCAGAAACCCCAAAAAGCGCAATCTGTCAGCTCCGCGCCAAACTCGCAACAGAGATTAGTGCAAACATACCTGGCACTGCAGTATTACTCAGATCTAGCGTATGCAGCGAAGTGATGAGAGGGAGAAACTGCCAAGCGTGTTCGGAAAGTCGAGCATCTGGAAGTTTGAGATGCTGAACAATGGTGGTCGATGGATCGATACTGTCCGGTACGTCGTAGAAGAAACGTGACTGACTTTGACTCGATTTGAGACCGTCCAGATGTAATCGCTGCAATCGCCGATCCAGTTCGCCATGAAGAAGAATCAGTATGCAGGATCTGTAGAGAAAGAGGGGAGTGAAGGGGAGTGGAGACTTACTGGAAAGATGGTGAGAAGACGTGGGAACAAGTCTGCAAACTCATCGCCAACGTCAAGGATTCGAAGGTGGAGCTTCTTCCAAGAACGATTTTGCCAACCGCCATCCCCTCGTGCAGCAGTAAGCTTTTCTAGGAGATTGATCATGCCGTCACGGGTGGTACGACTAGGCGTCTGCCGCAAGAGAAGCGTGTCCATGTTTGGAGCATGGTCGACGATCTTGATCAACGAGTCGTAGTCAATGTTGGTGTCCAACAGATTGAGCTTCCTCAGCGCCAACGGTGAGGCTGATGAGCCGAAACCGCTTCCGTTGTCTGCCTCCTGCGCGAAGCTGACGCCGGGGAAGAAGAAAGTAAGAAGGATATGGAAATCAGGATTGTGAGGATTGGTGCCACCAACACCAGTACCTGAAATATCAAGCACCTCGAGCGTCTTGTGTGCATATTTGAGAAAGCCTGCCACACCGGCTTCTGCCACTTGACTGCACTGTCGCAACCGCAGATTGACGAGCTTGGAAAAGGGGAGCGCACCGCTGGCTGGGGCTTGAAGCGCTACCTGAAGTGTCTTGTCCGAGAGATTCTCGTTGTAGCCAAGCTTGAGGGTATGCAGATTTGGGACTAGCTTCATGATGGTCGCGACTGAGTCTGCAGTGACGTCTGTGAAATCGAGGTTGAGGTAACGTAGAGTTGAGCCAGTGGAGCGACAGATGGCATTGACAGTGCGATCACCGACAGCTATGCAACCACGCAGAGAGACAAGATCAAGACGGAGGATGGGATCTGAATGTGAGGCCTGTGGAATGGCTGATTCGAAGAAACGAGCAATTGTGCCGTCTTGAAGTCGAGTGAGTCCGTGAAGCTGCAATGAGCGCAGTGCAAAAGAAGCGGGTTGGGTCATGACAAGGCGCGACGGCAATGCAGCAAGGGGCGTGTCTTCATCGTCAACGATACTGTGTGAGAGAGATGCTGGCCGCTGTTCATGAGTTGATGTGAGCGCATTGGTGAGATGAGCGACGAGGAAGGAGGCAGCCGACTTGTCGTGAGAAAGCAAGGGTATGGAAGCTGGCAGCCAGACATGTGTTCTAGCAGCCGTGGTCGTTGTGCTGCTGTTTTGGGCATTGGATGAGGAGTCAAGGATAGGTGGGAGAAAGTAGTTGCTTACTACGCTTTTGGTGAGAAACTGTGGAGCTTGCTCCGCCAGAGCGCGGAAGAGAAGGATTGAAGCGGCGGGAGACAACAATTTGAGCTGTTCCGACGTTTTACGGGTGAGATAGTGAAGCTCAGAGGTAGTCCAGCCTGCGAGCAGCTGACTGGAGCTAATGCTACCGTTTGCGATTGTTGTTGCCGAAGTGCTTGCACGATTGCGTGTCGATCGGACGGACGTCTTTGAAGTAGAAGCGGCGTCTTCATCACTGGGCACATAATCCTTTTGATCTTCATCAGAGTCTGGAGCTGCACCGAAAGCTCTCGCTCGAGACCGCTTACGAGTACTTGAGCCCTTTTTCAGCGTGTGTGAGTTGTTAATGTTCGTGTTGGAAGGCATAGGCCTGGGACCTGCAGCAGCGTCGAACTGATCTCGAGAAGGCAGGAGAGCATCAAAGCAAGAGGCTATGACGGTGCAGCACAGACTGCTGAGAGAAGGTAGGCGAAAGGAAGCACCATCGCGCCGAGCTTGTTGAGAGAATGAAAGTGGGCGATACGATACATTCTGGCGCTGGGTTCGTGGATCAGGAGCAAAGAGGTTCTGGACTCGAGTTTCTTCAATGTCATCTTCCTGGATGTGTAAGATGCGTGCGCTCGTCTTTGGTTGAGATGGACGTTTGGAGTTTCTGCCGTTCGACGATACTCTTCCTCTGGAGCTTGAGCGAGAGGCAGACGATGAAGAGGCAACGGAACGATATCTTTGGCTCGCACGATTCGAATTCGGGCCGGATGCTCGCCTGGAAGAAGATGAGGAGGAGCGATTCAGATCTGGATCATCGCTGCGCACACGACTCTGTGCACGGATTTGGGATATGGAGAGCTTCTTTGGCGGCATGGCTGCTCATGCTGGAAGAAGGACTGGGCGAAAGGAAAGATGAGGGTTGGCGGGAACGTGCGTTCCAGAAGATCCTGAGCAAGCCAAACCATCACTTTCTCTTCATGCCTCCACCTTTCGACCACAGCCGAGTTCCGAGAGCAGAATTAGACACTGTTAGACCTCCTCTTCTGTTGAAGAACTTGAGACAGAAATGCCACGCGAGCTGCGATTCGAGAATACACTATAGTGTAATTGTCCAGATTAGCTCAATTAGAGTTCCGTGGTTAGCACGTTTGATCTTTCGAAAACGGTCTAAATTTCTCTATTGAAACTGGCACGGATTGGTCGCTCCAGTCACAGTCCTGTTGGTGCGTGTCTGTGCGTGTGTAGCTCTGCCTCTCGTGTGTGCTACCAACTGGACCCTGAACTTGAACTCATCATAGCTCAAGCTGGCGTGATTTCACAATTGACTCTCTCTGCTCGGTCTGCTCCTACTTCGCCTCTTCACTTGCCAACTTGGCCGAATGAGAGCAAGAAGACAACACCTCTGATGCCAAGTAAGCGTGTCGGGCCTGATGCCGACGACGAGCAGCAGCTATATCAACTACAATCATGATTTCAGTCAGAAGCAGAGCAGCAGAGCAGCAAGAGTTGTGACTGCATAGCTGAGTGAGCTCGATGGCCAGGAACGTGAAGTCTGAGCAAGGGAAGCAGCCGCCCAATTCTGCTGTTGCCAATTTGTGCGGAATTTGATTTTTGAGCTTTTGTCGGTCGTCTGCTGTGATAGGCTGGCTCGCCCTGAGGGAAGGCAATGATGAAATGATTCTCTGGAGATTCATGTACTATCAACCAATCTCTTGCAAAGTTGAGAGACTTGACGGCGGGGTATTCTGACAAAAAGCACTATTTAGATGTCGTGCTATGCTCGCTCGCTTCTCTGAGGTGTCAAGGAATGAAGACTCAGAAGAACAAGAAGAAGAAGCCGCCCTGAAATCGCCAAAAAAATCAACTTTTGTTGGAGGAGCGTGAATCCGTGCGCTCCCTTCTCATGCACAAGAACAAGAAGAAACACCAACAAAAGTGGATCAGTGTGGGCAACAACAGCAGCGGCAGCTCAACCCAACTAAGGCCACAGCACATGCACCCGAAACCCTTCTTCTCTTGATTGTTCTCACAGACGGCTCAAGCTTGCACTTTAAGGACTGCATGTATCATCATCAGCAGACAGTACTGTAGTCACTCTATCTTCTTCGGCCTTCGATGCGCCGATGAGCTTCTCTTATTCGTCTACACAAGTTCTGTAACTGGTTACGCCCACAAAGTCGCCACTCTCGGTATCACTCTACTAACCCACAGTCTTGACGATCAGCTTCGGTTTCGGCTTTGTTCCGCTTGCTCACTTTTTCACAACTTTCGGCTTGTCCGTCATTTGTGACTTTCTGTCGTAACCAGTTCCTCGAGTGCCCGACCAATACCTTCCTTGCTCCCACCTTTTACCATCCACCCTCCACCTTTTCATCACACGTCCTCGTCTCCCCTCCGCAATCTTTCGTCTTTACCCACACTCGTTCGATCTCACTCGTCGGCATCCCCGACCTCACAAACTTGCTGGCCACTATCTGAGGCTCAACCTGCTCAGCGTTCGATTGCAAGCACAACCTCCCAGAGCTCATCCGTCATCGGCTAGACTCCGATTTGGCTCTCAGCCGTCACTTCTTTGATCAATATCGACCACCGCCATGCCCATTCTCGACACAAATCTTGACCTGAATGCGCTCTTCCGCAAACAGGTCAAAGCAGCTCCCGATGCTCTCGCTCTCGTCGACCCTTCTGCCACTTACACATATGCTCAGCTCGATGCTAAGGTCGACAGCCTCGCTCTCTACTTCCGCCGTCATCATGCCGTTGGTCGCGACTCTCTCGTCGGTATCCTCATGGGTCGAGGTGCCGACTATGTCATCGCATGTCTCGCTGCTTTGCGAGCCGGTGGTGCTTTCCTCGTTCTCGAACTCGCCTATCCTCTCGGTCTCCTTCACGAAGTGATCAAGGATGCAAATCCAGCCGTCGTCGTCACACAGAACGAACATGCAAAGCTCATTCCAAAGACCGTTCAGGCTATCTATATCGATGACGAGCAGCAAGCATCGAGCCTCTTCAAGCCTGCAGATGCAGCTGCCGCCTCTTCTTCCTCCCTGCCACCTTTGCCCGAGGAAACCGATCTCGAACGTCTTGCTTTCGTCTCTTACTCGTCCGGCACGACAGGAAAGCCAAAAGGTATTGCAAACCCACACCAAGCTCCTGTCAAGTCATACGATCTTCGTTTTGCAGTCAACGACCTCAAGACTGGCGATCGCGTCGCTTGCAACGTCTACTTTATCTGGGAGATGATTCGTCCTCTCTTGCGTGGTGCTACTACCTATGCGATTCCAGATCACACCAGCTATGACCCTGTCAAGCTCGTAGAACTGCTCGCAAAGGAAAAGATCACAGAGACTCTCATGACTCCAACCTTGCTTGCCGCCATCTTGGCACGACACCACAACCTCGGCGCAAAGCTTCCCGAGCTTCGTTCGCTTTGGCTCAACGGAGAAGTCGTGACCACAGATCTTGCACGACGAGCCATCAAGGCTCTGCCGTCTACGCGTCTGCTCAACTGTTACAGTGCCAGTGAGACGCACGAAGTCGCATGTGGGGATCTCCGCGAAATGCTTCCGACTTTACCCGCTGATGCTCCGTACTGCCCGGTCGGTCCGCCGATGGACCCCGCTCACACCTACATCTTGGACGAGGACGAAAACCCACTCGAGCCGGGACAGCCGGGTGAGTTGTATGTTGGAGGCGACTTGCTTGCTCGTGGCTACCTCAACTTGGTCGACACCACAGCCAAGGCATTCACACCCGATACTTTCACTGGGGTGCCTAACGCTCGCAAGTACAGGACGGGTGACTTGGCTCGTATTGTGCCCGAGAGCGGTCTCCTTGAGATCACAGGTCGAGTCGGTGGAATGATCAAGATCCGTGGTTATTCGATTGTGCCCGGTACAGTTGAGAAGGCCATCGTCGACAACTTCGACGTCAGCAATTGTGCCGTCGTTGCTCACGGTGAAGGCCTCGAACGTCAGCTCGTGGCTTATGTTGTTCCTGACGAGGGTGAGCGTGGCAACCGCACTGTTCTCACCATCGACGACAATGGACACAGCCCTGCTGCACGACAAGTTCTTGTACAGCATCTTGCTCACTACATGATCCCTACACTCTGGGTCGTACTTCATTCGCTGCCCACTCATGAGGTCTCGGGTAAAGTCGACCTCAAGAACTTGCCCAATCCCAAAGCAGCAATTGCAGCAGCAAGTGGTACCAACTCGAGGCCAAGGAGTCCCGCTCCCGATGAGACAGTCAACCTCAAGTCGATTGCACAGCTCTGGGCTCTCTCGCTCAATGTCAATCCCAACACTGTTCTTGAGGCAGGCAAGTCCGTCAGCTTCTTCGACCTTGGTGGACACTCTTTGCTGCTCGCCGACCTGGCCACTCGTATCTCCAAGACTCTTGGTGGATTCACTGTGCCTCTTGCCGATTTGGCTGGAAACCCTACTTTGCAGGATCATGTCCGAGTCACTCTCGCTGCTCGTGACGGTTACAATGCTGCTGTTCAGGCGGACTTGCCTACCGTTCTGCGTGCCGACATTCAACTCGCTCCCGAATTCAAGCTCGCTAATCCCGAGCAGAGCGTGGCTCCATGCAAGCTGAGCGATGCCAAGACCATCTTGCTCACTGGTGCTACCGGTTTCTTGGGTGGTTTCTTGCTCCACGATCTGATCCAGAACACTTCAGCACGCATCGTCTGCCTGATCCGTTTCAATGCTCCTTATCGTACCGACCGATCGGCCGCCATGGCTCGATTGCGACGCAACATGCTTGATCTCGGCTTCTGGGACCACTCGATGCTCGACCGCATCGATGTCTTGCCCGCCAACTTGTCACGAAACCGACTTGGTCTCGTTCCTGAGGTGTACGAGGATCTGGTGGAGAATGTCGATGCCATTGTTCACTGTGCTGCACAAGTCAACCTCGTCTACCCTTATGCGGCTTTACGAGATGCCAACGTTGAAGGTACACGTGAAGTGTTGCGTCTTGCTTTCCTGAGCAATGCCACTGTTCAATACGTTTCGACCAACGGTGTTCTGCCTCCCTCCAAGACCGGCTGGCCCGAATCCACCATCATGCCAATTGATGATGTCCCGGACAAGCTTCTGGATGGTTACTGCCAGACCAAGTGGGTTGCCGAGCAGTTGGTGCTCGAGGCTGCCAACCGTGGTTTGCCCGCCAATGTGATTCGAATTGGTACCATCAGCGGTCACTCCGAGACGGGCTCTACCAACACGTACGATCTCATCACTGCATTGATCGTCGAGTCGGTCCATCTCGGTGTAGCACCAGAAATCCCCGACTGGCACATTGAGATGACCGCTGTTGACTTTGTTAGCCGCGGCATCATTGCCATTGGCAACCACATTGATCCCAAGCAGCGTATCTACCATTTGGGTGATAGCGAGCCAATCGACTGCCGACTTCTCTTCCAGCATCTCGACACGCTAGGCTATCCTACGACGAGGACCAATTGGAAGTCGTGGGTTGCATTGTGGCAAGAGAAGCGTGGTTCTGCTAAGGGTGGTGACCACGGTCTGACAGTAGACATTTTGCGATCTGGCATGCCTTCCGAGGAGTTCTTGACCGGCATTATCGCGCTTAAGGACGATGCAACTCGTCCTGCCCTTGGTGATCTCAAGAGGCCCAAGGTGGACGCGAAATTGTTGCAGACGTATGCTCGTCATTGGTATGCGCGCGGATGGATGTCGAGACAGCCTTCTAGCGTACCCGGTACGCCAAACGGTGTTGGCAACGGCACTACCAACGGTCTTGCCGCTGCAGGTGCATTCGATCCCAGATATCCACTCAAGGGTAAGGTTGCAATTATCACTGGTGCTTCTTCCGGTATTGGTGCTGCTGTTGCCAAGGCGCTTATTCGAGAAGGTGCCCATGTTGCTCTTGCTGCTCGTCGAGTCGATGCTCTCGAGAAGCTTCAGACTGAGCTTGTCAAGACCTCGCGCGCTAGTGGAAGTGTTGCAGGCGGTAAAGTGCACATTCACAAAACCGACGTTACCGACCGCAAACAGGTCGACTCGCTCATGCAGACCACCACCGACACTTTGGGACCCATCGACATCATCGTCTCCTGCGCGGGTGTCATGTACTACACCCTCATGGAAAACATCAAAGTGGACGAATGGGACCAAACCGTCGACGTCAACTGCAAAGGTTTACTCAACGTCCTTTCCACCAGTCTTCCTCGTCTTTTGCCACGCAAGACAGGTCACATTGTCGCCATTTCTTCCGATGCCGGCCGTAAGGTTTTCCCAGGCTTAGGCGTGTACAGCGCGTCCAAGTTCTTCGTTGAAGCAACACTCCAATCGTTGCGACTTGAGACGGCTGGCTCCGGGTTGAGGGTGACAGCTGTTCAGCCGGGTAACACGGCGACGGATCTGTTGGGTATGAGTAGCGATCAGGAGGCTATTAAGAAATACGGCGAACCTACGGGAGCAAAGATCTTGGACCCTTCCGATGTGGCGAATGCTATCGTGTACGCGCTACGTCAGCCGGAGCATGTGGCGATGAACGAGATTCTTATTGAACCTCGTGAGGAGCCTATCTAAGCCTGGCTGTACGAACTTTTCCCTCCTTTCGACATTCATTTTCGCTTTGTTGTCCTCATACTTTGTGTGTGGTGTATAGATGTTTCTTAGGGTCTGTAAATAGTATATGGTCAAAGAGTCTCTTTCACGATTGCGTGTGATCGTCTTCATTCACATCGAAAAAGGCCTTATCCTGGGCCTGCAACCCCGTTTTGACACAGGACATGCGGGTTGAATCGGCGTTGCAGGCCCAGGTCTGTTTGTTCGGGGTCCTTATTCTGCGTCGTTTGGCCCAGGTTAAGGCCAGATTCAGGCCAGATTCAGGCGCCTCCGTTGTCCTGGGCCAAGCGACCTGGCAGAGGCATTCTGCGTCACAGCTGACCCCGGTTCACTGACCCTGATTCTGCATGTCCTGCGTCCACAACCTCGGCCTCCTGACGCCGAATTGCCATTTTCTTCGAAATCCTACTCTGCTCACCTACATGTATGCCTGACTCCTCTGCCCTCGCGTGAGCGTCTGAATAACTGAGTTGGATTGAGTGAGATCTCTTGAGCGTGTGTGTCTGCCTGTGTCTGCCTGTGTGTGTGTGTACCAACCTCCTGGAGTCAGAGGTTCGACTCCTCCACGGGCCTATTCACAAACAGGGCATTACTTTTGCTCCAAGGGCTTATTCGGGGTCACGTAGAACGCAGGATAAGACCCGGCGTTCGCGGGTCAATAATCGGGGCCAGCAAAGACGCGGTTGTCCTGCGTCACAGGACGGGGTCAACGGCCCAGGTTCAGGCGTTTTTCGATGTGATTGGAAAATGTGTGAATTGCATGAAAGAAGCATGAAGAAGGGTTACAAAGAAGCGAAGGATGGGAGCAATTTTCGCGGACCTCTATGAGGATGAGTGAAGTGGATATCGATTGACATTTTTGGGTGGAGTTTTAGTGGGTGCCGCAGTGAATAGATCCATCTGCATGAGTGTGACAATCCGAGCTTGAACTTCCACTGCTTGCAGCAGCCTTTGTAGTCGTAGCAGCTGGAGCCTGAGCTGCTGCTGCGGTGGCGCTTGTAGCGGCAGCGGTTGCACTTGCACTTGCACTCGAGGTCGAGCTGGAAGTATGGCTATCCTTCTTACCCTTGATTTCTCCGATACAGCCCCATTTGGTGACCTTTCTTGAGTAGACATCCAATGCAAAGTATTGCAAGCTGTGTTGGTTTGAGACGGCGGCGGAGGAGTTTGTTTTAGCCAGTTCCAAACAGTCTGGGTAGGAGTCTGCATAGTGATGAACAGCATCGTGAACAAACTCGGGGACGTGGAAAGCGCGATGCATTAGATCAGCGCCAAAGTATTGACTTGGGTTGTCGGAACCAAGTTGATATCCGAATGCGCAAAGCTGTTCCAAAGGTCGACGAGTGATGTAGGAAAGATCGCAAATAACGGTTTCACTGGTAGCATTGTTTCCTCTCCAATGACCATTCCAATCCGGGAATCGACAGTTACCATCAATGTTATCACATCGTAACAACGCATCTCCCTTATCTCCGGACAAAAGCTGCTGATAGTAGCCGATAACGGGGGCGGGGTCGGCAGTGGAACCGAAATACTTGACGAAATGTTCGGAGTGAGGATGGTTGAGGATGTGATTGATGGAGTTCGAGGCGAGCAGGTTCATGTCGGAAATGGCACGGGAGATTTGAGCTCGTTGGGTGCCGTTGCATGATTCGTGGATTTTCCAGACGGAATCAATGTTTTCTTCGGGAGAAAGAGAGGTCACGGATGCACGAGCTTCGAGGAAGGACGTGAAGGGTGCTGCGGCGGCGGAGGAGGCTGCAAGAGCCAAGGCGAGAACAGAGGGTGTGAAATGCATGTTGAAGATCTTGATGCGGGTGCTTTCTTACGAGGGGCGATTGAACGATTAGAGGAAGAGCCAGAAAGTGTCTTTATATGAGTACGACGGAGCGAGGTGGATGCAACGTGCTCATTGAGTAGCTTTCTTCGCCATATTAGTTCCGTCCAAGTGCATTCTTCTCGAAACTTGTCAACGACCGGTCCGATATCTTCCATCTTCGCTTGCCCACTCCTGCGAATATTCGAACGGGGGAAAAAAGAAGAAAGGTTATCAGTTTCAAATCTGCGATTTGCAGGTCAGCGTGGGAATGAACCACCTTAAAGGTCCTCTTTGCCTCCCTTGAGACGGCTTCATCGGTCATCTCAATGCAGCCCATGATTGGAAAGGGGACCTTTCAAGTTGTGCAAACCTTCGATGGCAAAGCAACCGAAGGGAACGAAGCGTTACGAAGGGTAGAAGAGATCGGTCAACCGCCCACTTCTTCTCAACAGCTGTCGTGTGTGTACCGAATCAAGTGAAAAGCTGTCAATCGAGGGTCCTTTATGCAGATGAAGGAGAGATGCAGCTCTTGGCAGAGGAAGCCAATCGCCAAGAATGAAACGCTTGACTATCACAGTACCTGGAAAAGAAGGATGAGGATTCTTCCAAAAGAGGAGAGAAGGGGAGGCTGCACGTGGCGATGGGATGTCGTGAGATTCGAGTTTTCGTTTTTGGCAGTTTTTGACAGCTCCTGCAAAAGAGTCCAAAAGAAAAAAGTCTTGGCGTTTGAGGACCCTTATGGTTATCGCCTTTCTCTGCCGCTCTTCTGCCATCGCAGATTGTTTAGGTGTGACTTCGCTTATGATCGGCTCAATGAATGCCGAAGTGAGTGTTCGATCGGTCAACTCTTCGGTGAAGACATTGCTTGTGGTTGAACGAGGGAGATGCGAGTGGAAGAAAGAGAGCCCGAAGGGGAAGAAGAAGGGTTGAAGGAGAAATGAAGGAAGGACCTTTCGGGTAATAAATTTTGTGCCAAGACTTTGACGCATCTGAAGATCAAGATGCTGGCTCTTCCATTGTGTCTTCCATAGGAGCTATGCTAGGAACCAAAAATGTGGTGCGTAGTTCAGGTATGAAACTGTTTCCATAGCTTATCATTCGGGCAAGTGATGAGAGTGTGGATGCGTGAGGTACAGATAGAAACATTAGCGTGGGGGCAAGGAACGAAAACTTTTGATACGAGCAGAGTGGCAATCGAAAGGCAAGTCAGCGGAGAGGAGCTTCGATATGAGGGATGCAGAGTGTTGCACTGGGATAGGAAGACCCTGTTCCTGCCTGATTGTGTTTGGGGGTGTGTGTGTGGTTCGGCGTTTTGTCCGCTTCCAGATGCTGGGATATACTTAAAACCCCACTGCTTGTATCCTTGATCTTTGTCTACATCCGTCCATCCTTTCATCCGCATCACTATACCGAACATGGTCGGCTTCAACAAAGCAGCATCGCTGCTGCTCCTCGCTGCAGCCTCCGCCAGCCTTGTTTCTGCTCAGCAAGCTTCCTCCATCACTGCGACTTTTACAGGCACCAATGGCACTCCTACTACCACCGTGGTAGCCCCATCTCCCACAGGTCGAGGCTACTGCGAATTCTACATTGATCATTGGGATTGTGACCCCACTCGCCCTGAAGCTTCTCCTGTCACATCCGCCACATCTTCCGCACCAAGTATTGAGCCCTCGCCCTTGGGTCAAAACTGTCAACTCCATGTAGACCACTGGCATTGCGATGGTCCTTCTTCCGGGACGGCAACCGCTGCTGCTGCACAAGCCTCTCCCACAGGTAAAAACTGTCAACTTCACGGCGATCATTACCACTGCGAAGGCGATTCCGAATCTTCCGAATCTCACGAAGGTCATGATCACTCTGGTCACTCCCACGCCGGTCATGATCATTCCGGACATTCACATGCCGGTCACTCCCACGGTCCATCCGAAGAGTATGGTTGCGGTCTTGCTCCTCTCGAAGACTACGATCTACCTTTGCACATCGGAACGATCTTCATCCTCCTCGCTGGCTCCGCTTTCGGAACTTACCTTCCCATTCTTATGTACACCAAGGGTAGTGGGAAGAAGTGGGGTGGTTGGGCAGAAGAGATCTTCTTCATCTGCAGACACTTCGGTACCGGAGTTATCATCTCTACCGCTTTCGTTCATCTGCTCAGCCATGCTATGATTTACTGGGGTAACTCGTGTATTGGCGAGCTCAAGTATGAAGCTACTGGGCCTGCGGTATCGATGGGTGCCGTCTGGCTTGTTTTCCTGATCGACTTCTTCCTTCTGCGTGCGCTGAGGAAGAGGACCGGTGGAGGAAGTCTCTGCGATCATAATCAGCAACCTTTGCATCAAGACATGGAGAAACGAGAATCCAGCTCCTCCCTCGACAGATCGCCCTCTACAGACACCGAGGGAATCTATGGAGACTTGACCTACGCTCAAGCCAAAGTGGCAGAATGGGACGTTGCCGCCATCGAAGCTGGTATCATCTTCCACTCTATCCTCATCGGTGTTACTCTTGGTGTTGCTACAGGTTCGGGTTTCGTCGCGTTGTTGATCGCTATCACCTTCCATCAGCTTTTCGAGGGTCTTGCACTTGGATCTCGTCTTTCGTTGCTGAAGTGGAAGAGCACAGGATACAAGCTGTTGATGGCAACTGCTTTTGTCCTTACCACCCCGCTCGGTGTTGCGATTGGTGTTGGAGTTAGGAAGACCTTCAACGGTAACAGTGCATCTACATTGGTGGTGTTGGGTACTTTCCACTCGCTGAGTGCGGGTATTTTGTTGTACACAGCTTTGGTGGAGTTGTTGGCGGGTGACTTTATTCATAATAAGACGATGCAAAAGAGTTCGCTCGTGAGATGTATCGCAGCGATAACGGCGCTGACTGTGGGTATCATGGCTATGTCCGTTTTGGCGCTTTGGGCTTGATTCCGTACAATCTGATGCACAAAAAGCCTTGCGGTGATTTCCATCCGGCGGCTACATGGTCCTTTGTTAGGATCTCCACTTTACGACAGTAATATACATCATGCACATTCGCTAGCTTTCTCACCATAGGTGCATGACGAGACGCGCCAGACACGAGCTGGCTGCGGGTCTCAACTTTCTGGTCTCGGAATACATCTCTGTTCCCCCATGATCCTTTTGCTTTTGATCTTGTGTCACTGTAGAGCTCCATCGACTGATCACATCTGCACACAGACTCAGAGTTTCTATACCGAATCAACATGATGTATTTGCTGTGTATGTGACAATCTACTGCTCACCAGGGAAATTTGCATCGAGCAGTGGCTTGCCGTTGATCACGATCTGCTTGCTGTGTAACAAGATGAAAGCGATTCTGGCCCACTTATCCGAAGTGTTTCTCCACAAGTGGTTGGTTCCTCTCTGAATGCAAGTGTCGCTTGCCTTCATCGTGCGTTTCTCTCCCGAATCCAACTCGAGCTCAACCTCGCCAAAAATGACGATCCCGTAATCGAGGGTCTGCGTGCGGTGCATAGGGGAGGTGGCACCGGGAGGGATGTCGACAAAGCGGACTACAGAGCCGTTTTCGTTGTGCGATTTACCGGAGAAGGTGGGTTTCACAGCTCCGTCTTCCGGAAGTGTGTTGTCGATTGGCCATTGGTTTGTACTCCACATCACCTGCAATTGTCCGTCGCAGAGTTGATGGTATTTCGGTGTCAGCGAAGGTTAATGGTGGGGAGTAGGTCGCGTCTGATGGGAAGAGGGAACTTACAGCAAAAGTAGCGTGTTCAGGAGTAAGGTCGAGACGCTCAATTTCGTCATCCTTGTCAATGATCGAGACACCATTGGCATCGTGTCCAGTGACGATACGGCGCATGCCACCGGTAGGCGCTCCGTCGGGTGCTGGAATGGTCATAGCTGCTATAGGAAATCGGAGAGGGATGGCGATCGTGGTTGGTGATGAGCAAGTAGTGGTGATGAACAAAGCTCCACCTAAACTACGGTCTGCTTATAAGGATTCCTTCAAGATCCCCCTTGGCTTCTGAACCCCGCATTCTGGGCTTGCTAACCTGCTGATCAGCTTCCATAGTCTTGATTCGGGCCTATTTCGCCGGGGGCAAGCTCGGGTCTGGGAAAATGAGCGGAGAGCACAAGGTGGTAAGAGGAAGAAAGATTGACAAGTGCGGGGAAAACGGGAGAGGTGGGGTTTGTGCAGGATTGAACAACCCCCACTTCGGGCTTGCCGGCAGTTCCGCGGGCCAGGAGTTGGATCGGGCTGATCGCAGATTTCAAAACAGATCCCGATTACAATTTTGTTTCCAATGTCCATTATTTCGCGACCTCTTTTTTTGTGCCTTGATTTCAGCTCGCAAACGGAACCAAAACGAGTGAGAGAGACAGCTCGATGATCGCGGTTCCTAAGCTCGGTCCTTATGAGCAAGTCCATTGCAGCGCTCAAAGCACAGATGAGATCTTTGCGAGTCAGCAACTCGCTGTTCATCTGACAAGCTGCAAACATATGGACTGAAAGTTCAAGGATCGGTCAGAGCACTTTTGATGTCATCCATCGATTCTTATCGTGATTGAGTTCTCGCAAATGTGCAAAGGTGACCGATGATAGCTCGGTTTCGACCGCTGTTCGATAGTCCTTCTCGGGAAAGATTGGAGGCGGACCCTGTAGATCCTAAGGGATCTGCGCATGTCATAGATACTCGACCCTTTACCCCCAATTCGAATCAACGAACGCCTCAGATTGGCACTGTTGCTGGCTCGCTATAATTGACAGGCAAGAAAGCGCCAATCGAAAAAATCCCGACGTCAAGTTACCGTAGCTTCCGAGACGCTGAACCTGTCCATCATTGAATCCGCGATCTTAGCTCGGCTGGATATCATGTAAACCGTCCAATCCCGTCATTCTCATTCGTCAGAAAGGAGGTCCTGTCGTCAGATTAAGACGACATTCACGAAACGCACATGCTTGTTCCTCGTCTCATCAAAGTGATGCCAGACTTATTACACAAGCGGTGTTTACGTTGTGACCCTGAAGATGCTGATCTCAAAAGGGTCCACAGCCGATGTATATGCGCCGCAAGACCTCGCAAGTCACTGACAACTCGCAAACAGCTCATTTGCCATCTCGTTCAAGGTATTATTATCCCACATCGTATTGCTTTTTCCCCAAACTCGTACGTCGAGCAAGCGAATGAAGCAAGCGAGCCGGGATGAGTTGCTTCAAGATCGAATGAAGCGAAGGGCTGTATCTGATGCTTCATAGCTTTCAGCGCAATGATGGTCCGGACTTGCGAGAACAGGTAATATTGAACCTGCGCCATTTCCTGCTGAAGGGTACCTCTACGAGACTATCATCGACCAGGGACTCAGGGCGTGACACACCACCATTGCGAAGGCGCTCTACCAGCCATAGCTTCGAGCAAGGGCATTGTCTTTCATCACAGGACCTAGCAGACCTGTCTAGTCGGACCAATGTATTACCTTTCAGTTGGCTTGCGATATATAAAAGCTAGCAATATTCGACGTTCTTTCCCCCCTCCTTTCTCATCTATCCTCAATCACTCCCCTCCCCCCTTCCAGCTCATTTACTCCCCTCCCCCTCTTCCAGCTTCCTCACGCTCCTTGTCAGAGCACTCCCATTCACCCCATCCCCCTTTCCCTTCATCGGCCCTGTTCAATCAACGTAGGGTGCTCCACTAGCCACGATGAAGTTCATGCTCAGCCTCTCAGCTCTGGCCTCGGCCGCGCTCCTAGTCATGCCCTCGATGGCTTTCCCCAACATTGGTGCCATGATGGCTCCTGGACCCAATGGAGAGCCTTCGCACCTCGAGAAGCGTCTCCTTACGGCGGATCCCATCCAGCTCGGAAATCTCTTCAACGATCTCAAGAACAAGGTTTCGGAGCTCAACAGCCAGAACGACGCTCCCGTTGTTTCGGCAGGCGCTTTTCTAGATGTGGAGATAACCTCGATCACTCCTGATCAGATCTATCAAACGTTTGGTGTGAGGCGCGATGGTGGTTTGCTGCCGCCCGGCGAGGATGAAAACCATCCGTGGCAGCCTCCTGCAAAAGGTGCCAAGCGAGGTCCTTGCCCTGGTCTTAACACTATCGCTAATCACGGCTATCTCCCTCGCAGCGGTGTCGTCAACCCGATTGAACTCTTGGTAGGCACTTTCGAGGGTCTCAACCTGAGCCCGGATCTTGCAGCGATTCTAGCAGCGATTAGTTTCGTCGGAGTGGGCGACCTACTGCAGATGAAGCTTTCGATTGGCGGTCAATATGGACTCGGTGGCGGTCTCAGCCACCACGGCATTCTTGAAGGCGATGGCTCGGTGACGCGTAAAGACCATTACTGGGGAGACAGCTGGGATGCTGACCCAAAATTGGTAGCACAGTTCATCAACGAGACCAACACGTTCGGCAACGGTAACGTCAATGTCTGGTCGCTTGCCAACTCCCGATACCGCGCTTGGGACCATGGACGCACCAACAACCCTCAGTTTGATTTCAACCCTTGGCGTATGCTGGTCGCTTACGGCGAGAGTGGTTTCGTGCACGAAGTGCTTCGTGGATCGTTCATCAGATTCGACGAGTCTATGATCAAGAGCTGGTTCTTGCACGAACGCTTCCCCAAGGGATGGAGCAAACGTATCGTGCCCATGACCACGCCTGAGATTCTTGCCTGGGCAGCAGTGATTCTGGCTGCCAAGCCTACCGTCCCAGGCTGGAGTGTCGGAAAGGGTGCGTTCATTCCCTTGCCGACCACTGATGGCGCTTTCAAGGAGCTTGCCTCGCTGCTCGATCCTAAGACTACGGGTGCTACACTTGGCAAATTGGTGTGTGATGCCGGTAATGCGGTGAAAGGATGGTTCCCTACGATGATCACCAGCCTGCTTGGCGACTTCGGGATCAAAGGACTCGACGACAGCTTCAAGTGCCACTGATCCTCAAGCCTCGGAGATCTTAGCTATCAGGGGAGAGATGAGTGCCTGCTTGTTAGCAAACAGCGTTGCTTTTCCCTGATCCGGACGCATTCTACTTTCATCGAGAGATTGCCCTCATTGCCCTTACATTTTGCATAGCGTTCCATACTCAGAGGAATGCTACCAAGCTTCCGATATTCCCCAAGCTCCAGTCCTATCCCACGTTAATGATTATACCGGTATCTTAATAATACTTTGCTCCGCTCTGTTTCGTACTTCTTTTTAACGCGCTTGTCTATATCGCTACCCTTGCCCCTCTTTTCAAATCCAAGTTTTCTGATTCTCCCCAAAAAGATGCGGATGAATGCTGCTTGATCGTGTCCAAACCAGGTGAGAAGTAGGACATCGAATGTGCGCTGCTTGGCAATGTTCGCAATGCTGATGTTGACAGTGCTACAGACGCCCTACAAAATGTGACGATGGAGATATTTCCTCTTTGACAATTGTCAGATGTGAGCCGACGAAGCTGCTCCACGCTTCGAAAAAGGTGGAAGAAGGGTTCTATCGCTGCTGAAGCGCGTTCGACGGCGCAGGGTCGAGGCGAGCGAGCGCCTCTCACAGAACTCACTGACCTGCAGGCTCAGCCCCTCGGCATCTTAGTCTGTCTCGCTCTCCTCTTGATATGGCTACCCTTCCCTCCCTCCCTTCCGACAACAATCACAATGAGTTGGTTCAGCCATCGGTCGTCCCGAAGACGAGTTTGGCTGAACTTTGGCTTGCTTCCACTGTATCGCTTTTGAAGTCGAAGCAGGGGAGTAGATAAGGATTGTGTAGCTTTTAGGAGATCACACTGATAGCTTGTTGCTTATGCAACCATATCGGAGATACCGTTGCGACTCGATATCGAGCTTTCTTCGTGCTCGCCAAAGCTCCAGGCACGAGTAGCTACTGTAATTGGCGGTCCAGACAGCGAGATGGACTGGGTTCGAAACAGATTGAGAGCCTTGTTTGCGGAAGATGATAAACCATTGTGCATCAAGATCGAAGATCGAAGATCGCAAACTTGAAAACGCTATTCGCAAAGCGCTAGAGCAGGATGATGTGCACCTATCTTTTAGCTGTCACAGCTGGCTAGTTTGTCTGCACTGAGAGAAAGTCAAACCCACACAGAATCTCGGTCTGCGCCTTTTTGTGCGCCTTTGTGTTCGACGGCCGGAAGATCACAATGTGATTTCATAAAGTGACGGTATGAAGTGAAGCTGCGCGTAGAGGTTAAATCGACCGACTTGGCTACTGTACAGTATTGTAGCCACGCCATAGGCTATTCTCGACCTGTCACTGTCGCATCCTTGCGCTCTTATGATGGCGCAATCGTTTCATGTAAGGCATCTCACGATCAAGCCTCCATTCTCCAATTCAGCCTCAATATTCTCATCGAAACAGCCCTGACACGATGTCTAATCAATTGGAAGGAGGCAAGAAGGCGCTCAACCACGACAACGGGAAAGGTGGGTCACAACTACAGAGAACCACTCGCGTTGCCACTTTACGAAGCTGCGTGATCGAGACAAGCAGCACTAAGGGAAATAGTATGCTGGCCATAGCGCAGCAGCCTGGCAAGAATTCAGCACCGGTCTCACCTGCACCTTGCTGCAGCAACAAAGAAGCAAAGCCTCGACCCTTGTACAGGTTCTTGCGGTGTCTTTTTCCCTTAAAGCAGGGACGAGATTCGCTTCCATCGCTTAAAGACCATGCTTCTCAGACTGGGCAGCATCTGACAGAATCAGGGACCACAGAGTCTGTGACTGCCGCAGTTCCTATAGCCAAGGACTCGCTTGCTCGAAGCGCAAACCAATCAATCGAAGAACGAGTTGATACTGTTTCGCTAGTCAGCGATCGTTTGGAGACATTCTCGGATGAATTGGATGTCCAGGTGCAGCGAAAACTCGCCATCGCTCGCAAAGCAAACATACTTGCATGGAAGGAGGCTTCTCCAAGACCAGACCACATGTATGGGAGCCGCAAGCGACGCCTTGACTTGAATGCAATTGACGACGCAACCTCTTCATCCAGCTTGGACTCTGATTCGGACTCTAAGTCGGATGCCTCATGGCGAATTCAATGCTGTCAAATACTGCGAAGAGCCCATAATGCAAACATCCGAGCATGGAAGCAAGCTCCTCCTGGCGTTGATCCAACTCAAAGAACTTGCAAGAGTATGCGCACAACAGTTGACTGCGCTAATGGATAGAAAACTGTCAATCGGGAGCGCCAGATCCGATCCGGCCGATTTTAGCAAAGTCATGTTATAGGCAGCATAACAAGACACAGGGTCTCAACTCCAGAAGAGACTGATGATGATGGTGTGAAAGCGGTCAAATTGGAGCAGAAAGCAGATGAGGAATTTAAAGAAATACAGTATAAAAAATTAAAAAAGGAAAGGTGGAAAAATGTCCGATGCGGCTAAAACAAAAAATAATAAACCGAAATTGAGCTGATTCGTTTTGCCGAGGTCAAAGGCTGCAAAAACATTGCCGAGCGGTGAAAGCCCATACTCAAGTGGAAGGTGAGAGCTTCAATAACGTTATCGCGATCGCCCAGGGTCGGGCCATCTCTTATAGATGAGGTGTGGGTCAAAGCTCGTGCACTTCTGTAGTGCATGATGGTTAAGAGGATTTGACGGTAGAGCTTGTGGCAGGACGCTTTTCATCTGAAGGGCGGAGAGTTCGTCGACGGACATGAAGCGGTCGAGGAGCCGTGCTGCGTTTCGATTCAATTGCGAGACAAAGAAGCAGTCTTTCAGGTGGAGCAGCCTAAACGCATACAGTAGCATCCTCATCGATGTAGATCGTAGCAAGTTATCCCAGCTCGACTACCCCGCAAAGATTCTTTGTTTCTCTCTTCCATCATCTCCTGCTTCAAACGTTCATGCTCACCAGCCATTCACAATGAAACAAAAGAAAGTGGCAAGAGACTCTACGATGGACGGGTATGACCCCGTCCCGGTCCCCGTGCTCGATAGCACAATTGGCAACACCGATATTCTTGCTCGAATCACCCTGACCTTTCCACAAACGCTTTCGCTCGCCCGTCTCGAAGAATCATGGTATGCTCTCGTAAGAGCATGGCCTATCCTCGCCGCTCGAGTTCGTCCCACACCATCCACTCCCTCTGGTATCTCTTACTTTGTTCCTCAGCCTTCCACTCTTGCTGAGCTCGAAACACGATGTCGGAATACGAGTAAGAGCTCGGAAAAGCATCTCGTGCTGGTGGATGCTTCCTCTCGCTCCATCTCTAAGTATCAGCCTATCGTTGGCAAGGCAGTCCACGACAGTTTATCCAGAACCCAGATCAGTGTCGGAGATGCACCCGATCGAGCCGAGCAAGACCGTATGACCTGCGCTAATGCATGCAAGACTTGGAAAGAGCTTCTCAGAGCAGATCAGAGCTTCATTACTGCTCAGGCGACTCGTTGGGCCGATGCGACGGTGGTCACGATTGCTTTCAGTCATATTGCAGGCGATGCCTTTGGAATCAAGAGCATTTTTCAAGGATGGTCAGAGGCGCTGCGAAACGAAATTTCCGGTGAGCTGGAAGGTGTAGGCAAGGATCCCTACATCGAATATCTTCCACCTAACGGCAAGAACGCTAAAGACGAGGATGGCGAAGAAGTTGGCTTGGGCAAAGGATGGAAGCAGTTTGGCTTTGTCAAGAAGGTCAGGTTGATTAGCAACCTGCATTGGGACATCAAGGTCAAGAGGCCGGAGAAGAGCATAGAGCAATTCTACATTTACGTGCCCGAAGAGAAAGTGCAGCAGCTCATCACCCAAGCGAAACAAGATCTTGAAGAGCTTGCTGCTTCAGATTCTGCTCGCAACAGCAGCGTAGATGGCGATTTGGAAAAGCAGTCCCCCACACCTCGCGACTACAACGTCAGCACTTTCAACGTCCTCTTCGCTTTCCTTTTGCAGAACATCCATGCTGCTAATCCTTCTTCACGCAAACGAAGCACCGTTCTAACCATTATCAATGCTAAGCATCGTCCTCCCGCTGGTCACTCCCCTTCGGACTACCCAAAACATCAGCTCTGGGGTGGAGCATTCGGCGCACCGCTCCAACCCTTAACCTCTGGAGAGTATGCCAACCTTCCTCTCGGACAGGTAGCACTGCATATCAGAGAATCGTTGAAAGAGCACATCGATCCCGCCAACATCCGCGCCAACATCGTTACCAATCTCAAACACGGTTTGTGGAAGAAACCAAGTGGCAAACTCATCTTTTTCGCCGGTCCCAACGATTATTGGTATGGCTGTACCGAGTGGCGGAGCGTCAAGTTCAATACGATTGATTTTAGAGGAGCGCTGGAAGTGGAGGGGCAGAAGTCAGCGGAGGGAGTGAAGCCGGTTGCGATAGGAACGCATATGGAGATACCGATGACTCAAAGGAATAGATGGGTCATTTTCGGCGATGCTGGTAAAGGTGTTTGGTTTTCAGGAGGTATGACGAGGAAAGAAGTAAGGCATAAGAAAGGGTTTGGAAGGTATGAGTGGGTATCGTGATTTTTTTGCTCGGTCTGATACGTTTTTGCAGATTCTGACTCTGTGTGGTTTCGTGTTGCAATACTGATTCGTCTCTACTATCGATCACCTCATGATTTGCTCGTCACAGCCTTATTGCGTGGGAGCGACTCGAAGTTGAAGAGGCGGCCGCCGTGTGTGCGTGCGTGGAGAGACACATCGAAGTGAAAAGTCGATCTCCGAAACTTGGCTTCAGACAGCTTCAACTTTCAGACGGTCACTCATGTACATTTACAGCAAGCATGACATTAAACGAACGTTCAAATTTGATTATACAGCAGGACGAGAAACTGGACTAAGGCATGGTACTAGGAACCTCAGCTCTACCCACCACGTTGCCCACACCACTCCTACTCACTTCCTCTATTACCGGCACAGCGTCTTCTTTGCTCTGCATTTTGGCCTCGCTCTTAATGAAGTCTGGGAGAGGCAACTCCTTGATCCCTACGGTAGTAACGAATCCGATGATAGCAAGAGGAACGAAAAGCCAGTAACTCTTACTGATCGCATCTGCATAAATCTCCTTCACCACATCCTGTAAAGGTTCGGGCAGGTGACGGAGGTATTCAGAATAAGCAACTACGGTGAAATCGTTGAGACCGAGTGGGTTGAGTTGAGGGTAGTAGGGACGAAGGTTGCGGGCAGCTTGAGTGGAGAAGATGGTTGTGGCGCCTGTGATACCCCATACGGCACCGAAGGTTCGGGTGAAGGCATAGGCTGCAGTTGCAGCTTCCAGCCTTTTCGCTGGGAGGGAAGCTTGGATGGGAGGAAGAGTGATAGGGAATAGAATGCCTAGGCCTGCACCGGCGAGCATCTGGGAGATTGCCCATTCGGCTTTGCTGGTGGAAACAGACCAATGAGTGATCCAACCAACGCCTGCTGCCATGAGTGCCCAACCGAGGAAGATAAGGAGTTTGTACTTGCCGGTGACGGAGAGAGTGATACCGGCAGCCATGGCGATGGGGAAGGAGGGTGCGGTGAGAGGGAAGGACCAAATAGCGGATTGAAGCGGTGTGCGGTCTTTGATCGCTTGGAAGTAGATCGGGACCATGTAGATTACGCCGTAGAAGACGATACCGTGCATGAAGGTTTGCAGGTAGCTGAATGCGGCAGTGCGGTTTTGGAATAGATCCAAGGGGAAAACAGGTTTACGAGCAAGAGGATTTGGAATCCATTCAACCAGAAGGAACAGAACCATACCAATGAGTCCAACAACAAGAGGTACCCAGATACGATGGTCTGACCAACGATATTTAATCCCGCCTTCCGTCACAGCGATCAAGATCGAAGTAACACTTCCAAACAGGATAGTGTTTCCTACTACATCCAACTTCTGCCACTTTTCCTTGCCCGTCAAAAGCGGAACCTTGATATTGAGGAAAAGCACCAACAACACCAATGCTACTGCACCAATCGGCAAGTTGATCCAGAAAATCCAAGGCCAACTACTCTGACCGAACGCACCTCCCAAAACAGGCGCCACAAACCCTGCCACCGCAAACACCAACGCAATCAACCCAAAAAACAACCCTCTCTCTCTCAACGTGGTAAGATCAGACATAATGATCTCACACATCGCATGGATTCCTCCACCTCCCAATCCCTGAATGCCCCTACCAACAACAAGGACGAGTAGAGACTTGGCGCATGCACAAACTACACTACCGACCAAAAAGATGATCAGAGCAGTGTTGATAGAGAGTTTGCGGCCGATAGAGGAGGCAAGTCCGCCAAAGATGGGTTGGGAGGCAACCATGGGAAGGAGGAAAGCGGAGGTGATCCAGTTGGCTGCGATTGTGCTAGGTGGGAGGGAAGCGACGATGGCAGGTAGGGCGGTGGAGATCATTGTCATGTCCAGTGCTGTACGACGCAGAACCAAAGTATAAGGATTGTAGCACGGAGGCGTTAGCGAGCTGCAAGAAAGGCATACAACGATGGAGCGTGTGGCAAGGGAATATGCAACTTACCTGCACAAAAAGCAATGAGAAGTAGAGCGGTGAAGATCATCCAAAACCTCCAATCTTTCTTCACCTTTCTCCCCTCTTCCTCTTCTTCACCCACCACACTGCCGCAGTAACTGGTATCAGCGCGTCGGTGCAACGGTGTTGCTGTAGCGGAGGAATCTTGAGTTATTTCGGGTGTGCCACTGTAGCTGGTTGGTGTACCCGGCTGCTTGGGCTCTTGATCGGAGGCAGTAGAGGAAGGGTAGGTTGGGACGGAGGATTTTTCGTCCATTTTGTGCCAGATTTCAAGCTCTCGATGCGTGGTTTGAAGGCGAGTAGGTGTTAGGAGACAAGTTTTCCAGCCCGATTCAGATCTTGTAGAGGGGTGGTTGAAGATGTTTTGTGGTGCGGGAGGAGCTGGTCTAGCAGTCGAGGAAGAGTCTTGATTATAGCGGTGGTGATTGTTGGTGGAAGGTAGGTGAGATGTCGACCAGCTGCCAAAGGCTTGATCAATACTTGATGTGGTGGTCGAGTGAAGGGAAGGACGTACGGTGTTGTGGCAAGCGGTAATGATGGAGACAGATTGGGACTCACACACAATCGACGGAGTGCTGAGGGAAGCATTGGGACCGGAACAAAGTGTCCGGATAGGCAGTTCGAAGCTAGTCCGTTTTCGTTCCAAGATGCTCAACCAGGCATCGTTGACATCTTCCGTACAGGTACGCTTCAGACTGTCGGCTGTTGTCGGAGAGCCGCTATCCACCGTATCAAAAGCCACAGACTTGGTATTGAGCTGATACTTGTCATACAAGCCTAGGCCATGATCCCAATCTTCTTCGCCTTCTTCCTCCTCCGCCTCCTCCTCTTCCTCCACTACTGGAGTGGCATGAGGTTCGGGGTTTCCACCCCGGAAACAGATAGGCTCGCCTTCTAAGCTAGTGTTGCAGACAGAGTGACTTGGCATTCTTGGCTCCTCGGGTTGAACCGCGAAGCAAAGAGAGGTAGTTGCCGGCAAGGCCGTGTAAGCGAGTATTTAGCGTTGTTCGGAGAATTGTTTATACTGCTGCTCGAAAATCTGGATACGGTGTGAGAAAGCAAGCGGAGAAAGGGTGCAAGGTGAGACAGCGAAGAAAAGGCTGCATACGATGGAGAGGCTTGCAGCATTGCCTTAAAAAAAGAGGGTGGAAGAAGTCGGAAGGGGAAAGCGGAAGGTGGAGGTGCAGAAGTAGGCGTCTCGGGTAGATCCCCATGCGAACACTACATCTTTTAGCTTGACTTCTGTTGTACAAGTTGGGCTTGTGAAAGAAGAGACAGAGCCGCTCTTGTGCACATTAGGTGTCAACTTGGTTCTTGACCATGTGATTCCCACTGCAACACGGCTAACTTTACACCTTTGATCGAGCTTAGCTGATGGATAGGAATGCTATCAGTGCTCCGCGGCCAGAGATAGTGAGGTCCCCGGTGGAATGCTCTATCTGTCTCTTCACGTTACATCCATTCGAAACATCATGCCTACGATAGAACACCTGTCACGGTGGAAACTGACACCGACTCAAACATGCTAGAACGGGGTGCCGACTTTATGGTCATCGAATTGCGCCCTTTCGTTTCAGACGTTTCATGTCTTTCTCAAGGATCGGATCGCCGTTCTTTTTCATTTTATTTTATTTTATTTTAACTTTTATAGTGATAAAAATATTATTCCGAACTCGGCTGTCATTGGATTTCGACGCTAACCGCCATCGCAACTGTGATTGGTGAAGCTCGGTTGATCTCTGGCGATCTTCAGCATCCAACGAAATGTGATTGAAAGTTCCCATCGATCTCTTTTATCTGCACCAACTTAGGCCTGGGAAGTCCCTGATCGGAGAGAGAACCAAGCCCCAATTTATGCACTGCGGTCTTGCTGCCCATCAATGATTGCTGTACCGAACTGCAGCGCATGAAAAGCTAATGTGGTACGGCGTTTGGTCCGCCACAGTCAATGTAGAATTCCACCGACGGTACATGTAGCAGACCGCAGCTCTTTGGTACAGAGCGAGAAGGAAGAGCAAAATGACAGGCAGCATCGATAGAAGGTGACAGTGCAGCCACGTTCCACCAATCCAGCCGTGATCACGACTAGCTCGCTTAACACAAATAATGGAATTTTAGTGTGTAGTGTCACATAGTGCGGTTCCGCTGTTTCAGCTAAAAAAACAATTCGCCTGCTTCTTTGCAGTACTGTACAGTACTGTAATTTTTTGAATAGGCCACACAAAGAGGCGGCAGAGCGGGAGTTGAACGCTAATTTAATGTACAGGGAACATGTGCTTCCGTCGGTCAATTCATGCCGTGCCTTTTTTTTCTTTTTTTTCTTTTTTTTTTAAATTCTATCCTTTTCTGACACCTGACCGTTCGAACAAAGAATTCACCTTTCAATATCAGACGGAGTTAAAGAATGTGCGATTGCAAGACTAACAGAGACGAGTGCGAAAAATTATCACGATACACATCAGACTAGAGACGAGCAGAAACTGGAGCACTGATATCACCAGTAGCACTGGCGCTGGAAGAGGAAGCGGCAGAAGCAGCAGCAGCGCACACTCTCAACCAGCCAAAAGCTCGTTCCATGAATTGACGCATCTTGTGCTCCTCGTGGAACTTGGTATCGAATCCGAGCTGCAACTTGACCCTCCCATCGATGGTAAGCATGCTCATCCAAGGTGAAGCATTCACCTGTCTTCCTAGATGGCCACCGTCCGTACGTTCGATCCAAATACCGCTCGCCTTGGCTTCGGAGGAAGAAGGTTCGAAACGAGGGTGGATCTTGTGCACGCCAATTGACGAGAATCCTGGCGCTTGAGCACCGATGATCTCTTGCAACTCATCCTCCGAAGGACGAGGGACAGAAGTGTCAGCTGCTTCAATCTGCTTCCATTGCTGCGCAAGGCCTGTGATGGCTCCATCTGCGACAGCAGGGTAGGATGATATGCAGTGTGGGCTGGTAAGGTGCTGTTCCAGCTCGATCTTAATCTGATGGGCGACCGGGACAAGCCCTTGCAGTCCGGCTAGACTGGGCTCGAGTGACGTCTTAGTGTTGACAGGAATCCATAGGAACACGGCATCCGAGCCCAGCGGTGTGAGTTGACCCTCAGGCGCACCCTCAGTTGGTGTGCGCGAAAGCCATCGCCGAGCGTTACGAACCATTCCCATCAGTGCACCTGAACTCGTTGATTTGCGTTCAGGGAACGTCTCAGCAGTAGCCATGATCGTCGCCGCTGAGGCCAAGTACGTGATACCGGACTTGACTTGCTTAGCAAATCTTAACAGCTCTCTAGCTTCAGCTGCTTCCATAGTCTTGACGAGACAAATCGTCGAGTGCTTTCGTTCAGTCCAAGAGGCTGCAGGAGAAAGAGCCAGCGATTGAGAGATCTTGTCGGAGATCAGACGCATATTGGACTGTGCTGCAGCATGCGCTCGCTCGACATCGGTGGAGCTCGGCTGGAACTGCTTTCGGTACGCGGTGACTACGCTGCGAGGCAAGCGAGGGTACACTTCAAGCTCGTAAGCAGTGGGTATGTAGATTGAGTTGTAGGGTGCAGCGGGAGTGGCATCAATAGCACACTGAAACAAAACATTGAAAAGCTCGGCGATGCTTCCACCGTCAGTGACTGCATGCGAAACATTCCAGATGAGGTGCGCAGTGCGATCTGTGTTGTCGCCGAGTCGAGGCAGAATGAGGTAGAGCATCGATTGCTTTCCCTGTGTTGCCAGAGGTCGATTGTAGGTATACGCGCAGATCTCTTCGAAACTGCTTGCTCCTGGTTCGCCCAGGCGTGTAACTACGAAAGTCTGCTCCACCCAGGCACGGATAGAAGCTTCGTCTCGCAACACTCTGTACGTGAACGTTTGAGGAATAGAAGGATCGGCGTGTCGATCCATCTCGACAGCCAACTCAGGGCGTAAGTATCGTGTTCGGACCCAAGCATCGCGAACACGAGCCACAAGCTCGTCCAGCTCCAACTCAGTTCCAGCGATTCGAGATGAAGTGGGAGGGTGGATCTTGAAGCTTGCAGTCATCGACAGCTCGGTGTGGCCATAGGCGATGTTCTCGTTGAATGTGGCAGAGGCCTCATGGCCGATGCACTGGCGTTTCCAAACACCGCGTTCGACCTGCTGCCACTCGAAAGGATCGACTTGCTGAATCTGCTGAGCCGACATGTTGGTCATTTTTTCTTGATGTTGGATGATGTCTTCGAGGCCGTCGTCGGACACAGATTGGACGATGGTCCTAAGAGCGTTGTTGATCATTGGGTGATGGTGGAGCCAAAGAAGCTCTGCAAAGAAGTTGAGATAAGAAGCGAATGATGATGCGGGGCAGTAGGCTGCAGGATGTTATCACAAGCACGGCTCTGAGCTTGGGGCTGTGTCGACACCTCATTAAAATGGGGGTCAGGCCCGAACCTGTTGATACATATGCACAATTTGCAGCTATGAGCGGGAAAACCTTGCGTGCTGGCAATCCAATACTCGCGCAAACCACAGACTTAGCTAGACAGCGTATCTCAAATTGAACGTAAAAGTCTTGTGTTACTTGTGCAGATAAATGTTGGAGTCTCGGCCGTAAGCATGGCGCTCAAGCTTCAGGCTACAAAGCGCATGGACTTCTTGCTGTGATGGGAGCTGACGAACTCCAAGGTTGGCCGACGGCAGCCCAGCTGACTGCCGCGAACCTAACTTTAGATGCTGCAAACTATATGTTACACCTATCCCAACCATCAATGAATCAGAGGCATTGTTTGTTCACAACGACTCGCTTAAGCCGTTAGTCCATGTGCTAATAAACTATGGGAAAATCTCGCTCACCTTTCACGCTTTCGAAACATTTTTTCGAATCCGGGACATTATAGAAGGGCGCTAAGCGGCTATGAAAGTAAGACAGAAGACTTTTCTTTATCAGGCTTCATCTTACAGCGAGAAAGAGAAGCATTCCGGCCTGGGAACGTGCAAATGGAATGAGACGTCGCCGGTGGGTCACCCGACGGAACTGACACACGTAGAAAGATGTGTTCGGGATGGTTTCACCGTGTTACACTATCAACGAAGAAGATGTCTTATGTCAAAGACACCGTCACGAGCAACGCAGAGCCTGACATTGAAAGAGATGTGCTATGCTGATGAAGGAGGCTTTGACGCACAGAATTGATGAAGCAGGTGAATTGCGACACCGACTTGCATGCTTTAGCTGCAGCGTTTGACGACGCCAAAGCCGAATCCGAAACACGTTGTGCAGCCAACTGCAGCTAAAAATTCTACCTCTTCTTGTGAAAAATAATAAATTTCCGAAAAAGAAGTTGCGGCCGTTGAAATACCGTTGCAATCTGTTGTTCCTTCCGTCCTTCTGCCGAGATAAAGCGAAAACGCGGTTCCCAAATGTGGGGTACGCTAATTGACAGCCTAAAACATTAGCGAGATGCAGAAAATAAATTTGTAACTGAATTAAGCGAATCTGCCGATCAGCCTATTGTTGTCATCGCGAGCAGTGTTTGTGATCGTTGCGTCAAAGATCGACAGCTCTAGAGGCCATCCATGTAGCTGCTTTCCATTTTCTTGAATCCTGGGTTGCTGCCTCAATCCTGAAATGACCTTGACTATAAGGAATCGAGTGACAGAGAGCCGGTCGACAGCATGAACGTTCATGCATTCGGACTCTGTATACGCCTCCTTCTTAGGCCTGCTACCTCTGCAAGCCATCCGCCACTAAAGTTCGGACACCGAACATGAGCTTGACTCGCTCTATTGCCAGTCCACATTTCGGGCTCCGCTCCGAGGCTCAGCACACTAGTGTACAGCGTTGAGCTCATCCGTCTTGCATATCATATTAGAACAGCCGCGCGAAATTTTCACTTCTGTATCAAAGGGGCTGGTACGGGCTGATGCGCGGCTGGTGCGCGAGGATGATATTAGCAAGAAGAATTAAACGAACGTAGAAAACAGATTATGTTGAAAAATGAGCACACTAAATCCGTGACAAGAGACAGTGACAGTAGTGACAGAAGCAGGCTTGGGAGACCCGATGCAGACATACAAGGCCAATCGATTCATTGCGTGCTGACAGTGGAAGCAGCGCTAGAAAGCAAATCAGGTGAAAGACCTGCTTCACTCTGCAGGTCACCGACTGATTGCTCAGCCAGCGTGCTAAGACTGTTATCGCTGGTCTTCTCGTTGACTGAAGCTGCCAGTCTAGCCTGCTTCTGCTGGCGGAAGAGCATAGCCTGCGTCTCGAGCACTCGAGCAGCAGCAGGTGCACCACCAGCGTTGCGACTCCGCGTCGACCAGGTCTTGGTGTTTCGTCGGATCTTTTCTGCTTCTGGGCCTTGCAGCAGGCGCATCATCTTTTGTACCATGTCATCCTCGTCAACATGAGGAGCATATTTGCTGCGGAGGCCAATGCCAAAGCGTTCAGCCAAGATGGCGTACTCGTGTGTGTCAAACCATTGTGACAAGATCATCTGAGGAAGACCGTAGTGGACCGCTTCATTGAACGAGTTGCCTCCACCGTGATGGATGACCACCTTGAGAGCAGGGTGCTTGTAGATCCGACGCTGGTCGTGCACCCATCGAGTGACACGCACGTACTCAAGACCCTCGAAGTCTGACAAGGTGAATTGAGAGTAGCCCTTCTCGGCGTCACTCTTGCGTCTGAGTTTGATGTTGTTCCTGATGGCCTCGCTGAGCTTCTCGGCAACGAGTGTGGAAGCGCCACTAGGTCGTCGTGAATCGTAGGCAGGTCGCTTCTCATCGAGATCGGGCGAAGTGGGGCTGTTGAGCGGGGAAGTGGAACCTGGACTGTTGGGACC
The DNA here is from genome assembly GCA_019972555.1 of Ustilago shanxiensis. Lineage (NCBI taxonomy): Eukaryota > Fungi > Basidiomycota > Ustilaginomycetes > Ustilaginales > Ustilaginaceae > Ustilago > Ustilago shanxiensis. The sequence goes on along the minus strand of BPMX01000006.1, from coordinate 26,090 downwards.
ACGTTTTGGCTTGTTGAGCTTGAAGAGGAGCTTGACCTTGCCGCCACTCTGCTGATGGAGTCGCTCAAAGGCACGAAGGATGGCTTGCACTTCGGCATCAGTCCACAAGAACATGCTGCCCATGTTAAGATAGACAACTGACTGACCTGCAGCGTGAGCCGCATCCATCCACTCGACGTCAAAGTCACGCTCACCGATCTTGTCGGATGGCGACGGTAGTAAAGGGGCGAAAGTGGTGGACGAGCAAGGGCTCAGAGGCTTGGAGAGGCTCAAGAGATCATGGGCAGGGGCATCGTGGTTCTCGGGATCACTGGTAACACCGGCACCAACAAAGGTGATCTGATGAGGCTGTCGAATCGAGTCCCAAAGACCAGGCGTGTTGAAGTGAATGCCTCCGACACAGTTGCGGTCCTTCCAAAGTGGAGGTACAATAGCACTGTCTGCATTGAAGCCCATCGAATTGAGTCCGAACTCCTTTTTCAGGAGAGCACGTCGAGCGTAAAGGTCCTTCTTGGTTGCGTTGCCGTATGTCTCGATGATGGTCAGCTTGAGATTCTCGAGTGCTGACATGAGAGTCCTTGATCGACGCTTCCCCATCGGATGAGGGTCAAAAAGACTCTTACAAGTTGCTGTGAGCGATGGCGAGCAAGGGACAGTGAACATCCATGGCAAACCGGTCATTCGGACACCGGTGACGAGATTGGGCGAAAGAGCGTCGACAGCGACTGCGAATGATACAAGGCAGAGACAGGGAGGGTTTCAGTAAGGAATTCAGAAGAAAAAAGAATTGGTCCAAGTTGGGGTCGCGCCTTTACTTACTCATGTCAGGGTCAAGCTCGAGCAAACGATCACGAACCATGGTAGCAGCGTCACGAAACTCTTGTTCTGTGACGAGTGCTACGATTTGGCAGATTTCCATGCTGCTGTAGTCGCCTGGAGGCTTCCTTAGTCCTTTCATGTGGGACTGCATTCCTCGAGTGCTGTGTAATACGAAAGCAAAAAAGAGTGAATGAAGGTCAGCTTCTGCAACCAGGATGTATTTCCAATGACCCGCTGATTCTAGAGAATGAACTTACAAGTCTTCCACTGCTCTTGCAGGACCTAAATCCGAGAAATGAATTCGTGATGCCAGTACGGGGTCATTCTGCTCCTGTCTGAACTCTGCAATGGCTTTGCGGAAGGAAGTGCCCGTCAGGAAGGTGCAGTCGTGACCGAGGCGGATAAGCTCGTAGGCTGTGGCCAGCAATACGTTGATCTCGCCACGAGCAGGATTGGCAAGAAGAGCGATCTTCATTGTGAGAGATCTGGACGAGAGGCTAGCTTGTCACTTTGTCACGATGGAGACGATGTGATGGGTGAGAGAGATGGTGTTGGAGAAAGACAAGATGGAACGTCGAAAGTGACCAATTGAATGCAAAGACGAGAAGGATAGGAGGTCAGACGGGGGGCAGGGTCCTTGCTAATATGGGGGGAATAGCGTAGTAAGTGATGAGACTGGAGTGGTGGTTTTATGGATTCAAGCTCGAGGAACCTGATGGACGAGGATAGGCAGCTAACGAAACTAGGGTCTACACAGACAAGAGTCAGACATGGTTCCGAAGCTAGACCACAGAGTACGCCGAGGCACAATTTGACACGACAGAAGACGGGTAACAGCAAGAACAGTAACGAAGTTGAAACTGACCGACGGACGAAGTGAGACTAGATAGACTGAATAGAATCGCTTTGAGACAAACAGACAGTCCGACCGACTGATAAAATCGTTGGCGGAGAAGACGCGGATAACGATGGAGCCGCAGGTTTGCAAGCGAAGAAGAGAAAGGTAACAAAAATAAAAAAAAAAAAACAAAATAATACTAAAATTTCTTTTTTCGGTAACCGTAGCATCTCCTGATGAAAAGTGGGTGTTCTGTTCTGCAAATGAGGGAGAGGTCGGAGGCTGAAATGAGGAGCATCTGGTTCATCACAGCTTGCAAAATTGCCCGCTTTGAGCTCCCTTGACGTATTGAAGGGGACCGTGCTCCCCCACGTAGAGAGAAGATGGCACGTACGGCAAGGCAAAGGAGGGTGATGATGGGCAGAATTTGAACTAAACGATCTAAGCGTGATCAGTGCCGTTCGAGCCGTAATGAGAGGCCAACATCGGTGTGAGTAGAGCCACAATTTCGGTGATGCTAGCGAAGCAGAGCCAGATGTATGTGATGCTAGAGATGCGTCGCCGAGAACGACGTTGTGCAAAGTAAGCTTTAATCAGAGCTGATGCGGAAGAGTTCGGCTCAAGACGGAGCATCACGGCTCATGCCGGCCGACGGACGGAGGCACTGTAGATAGCCACAGCGAAAGTGGGTTGTGAAAGGAGGTGCCAATGTTCACACGGAGAAGAAGAAAACATTTTAGAGGGATTGGCCTCGATTTGGCTATTGTTTATGCGGCAAGGTGCTAATGAGCTCGTGGCGAACAGTTCTTTGGACGAGATGCATTCAGAGATAAGTGTGTCAGAAAGTGGAGGCAAAGACAAGGGAAAGGCGATGGTGAGTGGCAGCACAAGAGGGGATCGACATCAAAGCTGTTTGCAACTTGCACTCACGACTTCAGCAAGAGCAAAGAGAGCAGCCATACAGACTAAAAACATCTCTCTGATGGAGCTAAGCAGCCTTCGCTTAATCTGAGAAATCTCCGACCGCTCTACAGATACCATTGTTTTCCAGTCCGACGTCTGCGTCACTTGACGTTGCCATACGACGGCAGGGTTTGCAGCAACACGTAGCTGACCTGTAACTATAGCTTGGGGCTTTTGAGGCTTGAGACCAGGTTCTCACGAAGAATCAGGGGCGGACATAGAAGTCAGCCTTATGCCGACAAAGGTAGCGCAAGGCGGAAACTCGACCGCCATGCAGCTCTGTGGATTGAGCACGGAAAGCCAGGTGTAAAGGAAGAGGCGTGGACAAGTCTCGCAGAACATGTTTGGTTTTTCCATCTTCGTTTCGGGACCCAGGTTTAGCTGCCGCCTTGGCATCAAACCTCTGGATGCGACTTGAGAGATGCTGATCGCAATAGCCTTTTTTCCGCTTTGATGATACCTTCGACGCAACGAATGGTACGACTCAGCCTGAACAGCTCACCACTGCTTCATGTGCGTGAAAGATACGATGGTATGAGTAGCAAGACAGATATGCACGGATAAGATGGTTCCGACATGGTCACTCGGTGACAAACAGCACCAATGAAAAAGCAGGATCCTTGCTGCACAATGCAGGCAAAGCTGAAACAAGGGACTCGAATTGCCAAGGAACATGAGGCAGAAGGGGCAGAGGTCAAGGAACGGCCCATCCTGTTGCATTCTTAGTGGAACGTTCCACTGATAATTGTGTTGGTGGATCTCCATATGCAGCCTAGTCTGATGAGGTTGCTCGAACAATGTTGCAAGCTTTGTTCCCATGACATCGGTTCATTCGATAAGCCGACACAATTAATTGACCCTAAAATGACTTTCCGCTGCATCCGTCTGACCCAACTATGTCGTGACTCAGTCTTTGTTGCGCAGTTGAACCCAGATTAGCTCTAGACGTGGACACTCGTGGTCACGGTATTCGCATGCCTTTCGAACAATGCCTGCTTCTTTGAGCACGTCGCAGCTATAGTTCTTGCCAGGTTACCGCCATCAACAGCCTCAATACTAGCATGATCATCTTAGAAGGTGTCGAATTTGAAGGATTGCAATATTCGATTCGACGATGGAGGCGCCTACACAGCAAAGTCCACCAAATGCAACCCAAGCAAGTGAAGCGTGAAAGAGCTACGGTTCGTATCAACAAGAGTTGGATAGCGCCATGCCGAGCTGGCCGGGTCGACTCGCCAATCGCAGAGTTGCTCCATCTGCTTATGCCAACCTTTCTGCTGGATCAGGTGCGGTGTGATGAAAGCAATGCTCTGCTGCAACATTGTCAAGCCCACACGACATGCTCACTGCTTGTTCAGAAGATCCTACAGCAGCTTGAACTGGAACCTCGGCAGACGTTAACGTAGACAGCGGGCAAACTTTGAGCTGAGTGACCGATCTGCAGATCAGAGGAGAGCGGTAGGAAACGATCAGCGCAGAGATCAAACAGCAAGGGCAAGATGATATTCAACACGGACACTCGTGACCAGACTTGTATAGGAGAATACGCCTCTTTCTTCTTGGCTTCAAACTAGTTTCGGGAAATTCTTTTCCCTGGCCAGCAAGCCCGAAACCCGTCGGCTCCAAGTTGTCAAAGCTGGCTTCGTCTCACTTGCTTTCCCCTATGCTTGAAGGAACCTGCCTCTGCTGCTTTTTGATCCAAGCCGTTTGGATCGATTCTCATACGAAAGTAACAGCAGAGATGACGAACAATGCTCTTTGACTACAATGAAGTCTCGATACTACTGCAGCAGTGTGTCACCACATCGACCTATTTTGCAGTTTTATATGAGCAGTGTAGTAAGATAGGCAAGCCACGTTGCCTCAGCAGCACGTTGCAGGCTGCATCAATGGTCCAGGACTTACTTGCACAGAGCCGATGCTGTGCACTGTGTGTAGTACTGCAAAGTATTGTGCTGTAGAAGGACGTTGTACGTGTATGTGTTACTTTGGAGTTGCTTGCCGGTCGATTTCTTCCAAAGGCGCACTTTTGCGGCACCTAAGCGAGACTTACTAAATTGACTTTTCACATTCTCGGATTCGATTGTTGACAACATCAATTTTCCCAGTCTACCTGTCAATCAAAGCAACACACCAATCAGGATTCCTGCGATGATCTGCCTCTTGTTGACCGAACTACACTACTGCACGCCTTCGCTTCCACTCTTAAATTTCCGAGCGCTAACGAGAAACCGGGAGAAATTAAAATTAAAATGAATTGAGATAAGTAAATTCCTTGTTTTCGTAACATGGCACGGGGACAAGGTCCCTGATGAAGTGCCCAATCTCGGTGATTCCGCCCTTCAAAAACACTTTCATCTGCACGCTGCGCATGTGGACGCTGCAGCAAGTATTGTAGCCGCTGCCTGTCCAAAATAGAAAGACAGACCCACAGAAAGCCCTTCAACACCGACGCTACCAGCCAAGCGAGGTTCGAGATCTCGGATGTACCGCACTAGTGTTAGCGTGTTCGCTCTCTTGATTTGCTCTATCTTCTTTCACCAAAGGCATCCGCACCTATGCTCTGCTCTGGTGTACTGTGCTATATTGTGCATCTATACACTCCCCATCGACACGGTCCCGACAACATGCAACAATAACAACGGCAACAAGATGTTTTGACGGTGCAGAACGAAAAGACAGTAGTGTCTCCGAGTGGCTTGCCTGCCGCCTGGGTTTGCACGTTTGCACCCTTTTTTTGGGTAGCTGTCTGCACTCCCGGAATTGACCGCCGACCTGGCCTTTGTGCATTGCCGCTCCCATCTCCGATTTAACGCACAGAGGCCTTTGCGCCCCGCATCGTACGCTGACACCCTTGAAACAGGGTCTGTCTGTCTTGCATAACAATTCGACTGACTATCTTGACTTACTCAGACAGATCCGCCGTTGAACTTGTCTCGCCGACACCGAGCCAATCCGTCGGCTTTTCCGCGCTTTGAAGCACTGCTGACCGTGCTTGTGCTCTGCATTTACGTGACGAGAAGATTGATTGACAGCGGCATAGCGGCTCACCCGACGATGGCTAGTCTTGAGTCTAAGCTTTCTCGTCCTAAGTCTTATCGATGCCGCAACTTTTCTCTGAGCGTTTGTGCGAACCCATTATGGGATTCTGTCGGGACAACTTCGAGTGAACTGGCCGTTTTTGTCTTCAAAGTCCTTTCGAAACATAATGTTTGTGAAGTTCGTGAACAGACCCTCAGGTTTCACCTTGCTCAGCGTCCCGTGTACACAAGCAAATGTACCCCTGCGTCCTAAAAGCTTCTCGAAGTTACCGGGGCAATTTATGTGATCGTGAACACGCCTACCGCAATCAATCATCTCCTCAAGACACAAAACACTGCTCTCTCTTGCAAATCGTCACCTTTCACTCCCACCACCAACATCTTACAAGTTCCGCACATCGCGCAATTACTTCCTCAATACCTTTGGCAACAATGGCGGACAACCTCGCCTGGAAGCAGGTCTCTGACAATCTCGCCAAGAGGCCCCTAGTTGGCGTTGAGAAGCTTCTCAACTATGCCGAGTACTACCAGAATGGTAATGTAAGTACAAGTACGATTCAGCACTTCGTTTAGAGCTGGCTAGAAGAAATTTCTGACACCATGAAGCGCATTTCTTCTCCCTCACAGTTCCAATTGTCGATCGCAATGATGTTCGAGACCAACTTGCCCCCCGAGACGCTTCAACAGCGTTTCGGTCTTGCTCTTTGGATCGTCAGGGGATTTCTTCCTGAGCTCGGTACATGGACCGTTGGCACCTCGCAAGACTCATCGGTTGATCTCGACCATGCCACTTTCGAAGCTATCCAAACCGTCGAGGACGCCCAGAAGTGGATCGATGAGACTGCCATTCTCGTCGAAGATGGTACTACCGCTCAAGAGGTCATCGATCGTACCTCCAATCAGCGCATCGAGCCTCTAGGCAAGCAGTTCCGCGCTTTCCTTGTCTCAAACCCCGGCCAAGACAACCCTGCTGTGATCATCAACGCTTCTCACGTCCTCAACGGTCACCGCATGCTCTTCCAAGGATGTGCAATCGTACAGGCACTGGTCGACGGAAGGATCGCCGCTCTGACTGAGGCCAACCCGGATCCTCGATCCGCACTCGAGTCCATCTTCGCCCCCGAAGACCTCTCTCGTCTCCTTCGCAAGCTTCCCATCAGTCTCAACACAGCTTATACCGACAAGTTCAAGCCCGGCGAGGCCGAGCTCGAGGCAGGTATGGACAAGCTTGGTGAGCGCCTCAACAATGGCGCTCAGCCAACCATCGGTATCCCGCGTTTCGAGGTTCCTGCTCAGAAGCCGCAATATTCACTTGGCGAGCTCAAAGGCGAACCTATGACAATGCTCAACTTGAGGAGGCAGATCGGTGCATCTGAGCACCGCATGCTTCACCAGGCGTACAAGAAAAGAGGCTCTACGCTCCCTTCATTCGTATACGCCTGCATCGTCAACAGCATCGACCGACGCTTCAAAGCAAACAATGCCGAGGATGGCGAAATTCCAGGTGCACACCTTGCCTACTCTGCACACGCCAGCCGATGGTTCCCTCAAGAGACGTTCATGTCGCGCTCGCCGGTCAACATGGGTGTTGTCTTGGCTTCCGGCTATGTCTCTCCTGAAGAGCTACGATCGAAGCAGCGCGGACGCAGCCTCAACGAGGAAGAGATCTTTACACTGGCCAAGACCATCCGCAGCAAGCAGGAGGCATACCTCGACACCCCTCACATCATCTCAACCATGGCTCAAGTAGGAGACGACGTTTCCAACCTCATCGCCGAGACCGCAGCTAAGCAGCGTGCTGCTGGTACCGATCCGTACGTTGCTCTCTGCGAGAACTCGCCTGCCATCTGCCCTCCTACCTTGACATCGCAGGGTGACGTCCCTATCAAGAGGCTCTACACTGCTGATGGTGCTTCTTTCGACTCCAAGCCTAAGCAGCCACAGGGGGAGTATATCTACTTCGTCAAGGGCATCTTGGGTGGCAGAACCACTGATGCCTCGGTTTGCTTCGCTATGTGGAGCTTTTCAGGCATCTTGACGATTCAGGCTCACTTTGACTCGCGTTTCTTCGATGCCAAGCTCATCGACACGATCTTGGACGATGTCATCTCTCAGCTTCGATATTCAGCCACCAGTGCTGTTGAGCAGCGAGCTGAGGCCAAGTTGTAGATACCGCATCCTAGATTTGTTCCACTCGCTTTGCTATTCACTGTCCTTCTCCCATTGTACAATTTCACACTCTTTCCTCTCTATGTGGCCGCAATTGCATTCTCTTTATCCACTCTGCAATGCTGAGACATTGTCTACGAAGCAGGTACGAAGCTTCCCGGACAAAGATCTTACAACGACAAGCCGTCATCTGCTCAGATAGTCGTATCAAATGTCAGACGCAGATGCAGCGATGACTTCCCGAAGTTCGGATGGTGCTGCATCGCGTCCTGTGTGATGAGAAGCCTTTCTAGAGTGCACAGTAATTTCTCCGACGCGCGCGCACGGACTCAGCTGAGTATCTCTGGGCCCCGATCCAAAGCAGCCACTCAGAAGGGCTGTCATCTGCACCCTTGTTCCCAATTTTTTTCCCACCATCAGCTGGCTGGCTGTTGCAGTACCTCATGATCATTCGTCTTCATCACCTCACCCCACAGACCATAGAATGGCCAACACCAACTGGATAGGGCGATGTTCCAACGGGCTTCGTCGGAGATGGCTTGTCGTCAGCCTGGTGTGCTTCATCCTCACAGTCGTCTATCTCTTCAATCGTGACCACACGCTTCAAAACACACTCAGCTATAGCACGCGGCCGCTGTGGGACAAATTCGATACCACCACACCCCAGCACGAGATCAAGCACTTTACAGCATATTCGGTCGCCGCCAACGACACTGCAGCATGTACGCGACATAGCTGGATACCATATACCCCGTCGCAACGACCGAAAGTGTACGATGTGATCATCTTTAGCGTCGAGCTTGAGATGCTAGAACTGCGTTTTCAAGAGCTTTACGATGCAGTAGATACCTTTGTCATTGTCGAGAGCAACACAACATTCACAGGCAAGCCTAAGCAACTTGGGTTCGATCCAAGTAGATATGCGAGGTATCGCGACAAGATCAGATACTTTACCATTGCAGGTCGGGCACTAGCACCGGGTGAAGGGCCTTTTGCTATTGAAGGTGAACAACGCAGTCACGTCACCGACCTACTGCGCACACATGTCCAACCACCAGAAGGCAGCCTCATCCTTATGTCGGATGTCGACGAGATCCCTTCTCTCGCTGCGGTTCAACTGCTATCCAGCTGCCAAGCACCTCTCCCTCTTCACCTCTCCTTCAAATCCTACGTCTACTCCTTCGAGTTTCCAACAACCGCCAAATCATGGCGAGCCCAAGTGCACGCCTGGTCAGCTACAGACACATGGTACAATCACGGCAAAGTCAGTGACGACATCTTGCTCGATGCTGGATGGCATTGTTCGTCCTGCTTCAGCAGGATCTCGGACTATCAGTTCAAGATGCAGTCGTACAGCCACAGTGACCGTCTCTTTGGGAATAGACACTGGCGTCAACTGCTGATGCCCAAGGCAATTTTGGATAAGATCTGCGCAGGGAAGGATCTGTTTGATATGCTTCCGGAAGCTTATACTTGGAGCGAGCTGCTATATCGATGGAGTGGGGAGGCGCACAGTAATAGTACGGCTAATTTGCCTAAAGGCTTGATGGAAGATCAGAAGAAGTTCGAATTCCTATTGCCTGGAGGATGTAGAGCAAGAGACATGTCGTCGAAGATATAGTAATCGAGCTCCATTTTGTTGGATCCAATCTTCCCGTCGCTCACGATCGAACTCTTCTGCACAGCACGAGAACATGGTGAATTCTGACTGCAATGAACTTGAGCAAGGAATGCACAAATATAGACCATTGATTGATAGTTACACAAGCATGGTCGATTGAGTGGAAACATGGAAAGATGGCGTGTCCGTGTTGGGAGGAGGGGCGAGCGAAGCACGCATTTCGGAATGATTCGATTGAGATCCCAGTCTCTGGAGGGCAGAAACATCTTAGTGTAATTTGGAACGGGAATCTATCGGCCCCGCAAGCTGTGCTCTCTCGATCTCAACCATCTTAGTCGCGCTCGAGCTTGACTGAGGTAAGGATCCATGGGGCTCAGCTGCCATCAGCAAGTCGTGATAACCAACGAGCTTAACGGCGAGGAGTCCTTGTGCACAACAGTGGCTTTCCCCGTTCTATTGCCCCCATCGCTACACTCTCTATAGTAGCCCTCAAACAAAGTGGCAGGGCTGTAACTTGTCAGGTATCCACACTGTCCAGCTGGTACCCAGGTCGTAAAGATGACCTTGGACGAATACGACTGGATGTAAGCGCTCGAACCGAAAGTGGCATATAGATCTATGTCCTTGGCCGATCCACCGCCATCGATGAAGTATTCGCTTGAGAAGGTGGCTTTCTTCCCAGCAGGGATTGAAACAGTGCAAGGTTGAGGTGACTGCATGCAATTCACCTTATCGGACGTCAAGGTGAGTCGTGATGTCGTGTAGTTCCCTTCGCTGACAGGTAAGAAGGATTTGCAGGTTATGTCTCGCTTCTCTGCTAGTCTGGATTGGGATAGTGCCGGATTTGCTCGACTTTCGAGTTGGAGCGGAGATATATCTAGCATTGGTTGACCGAAAGCAGCTGACATCAGACATGTAAAGAGGGTGATCAACAGCAAACCTCGTGCAAGCTTGACTGTTCGATGGGCCGAGCTACTTGCTGGATTGGTACAGGCTATGCCAGCGCCGCTCCCACCGTTGCTTTGCGAATAGTTGAGCGCAATGACGGGGACATCGACTTGAGTCGTTGTCAAGCACCGGTTCTGACGTGCGCGACTCCCGAGCTCGAAGATACCAGGACAGTTGCTGCTGTTGAAGAATGCAGATTCACAGTAGTAAAGAGTAGCGTTTTGCATGGTTGTTGTCGACGTAGACCCTCACCTGAAGGCTGAAAGGTGCGTGGCTGAGGGTCGAGTAGGTATTCAAAAACGGCTGATGAGTGCGATGATAAATTTGATAGAGGCAGGGAGGAGTGGAAGAAGGGATGGACGAGGCGCTGCATCGAGCAGCTTGTTTATGTACAGCTATGAAGGAAGAGCGAATCAGCGTTGGCATCGAATGCATGAATCTGGTCAAACTTTAGTGTGAGAACAAGGTTGAATTCGGCGTCCTCATTGGCCTTGGCCCCAACTGCCGCCAGGCGTGCCTTCGTAGCCCTCTCACAGCCGTCGCTGGCTTGCTCATACACCCAGCCTCGTAACTTGAGACACGATCTTTGGAAGTGACGATTTCAAACACACTTTGTCGATGGAGGACGCAGCTTGATCGAAACAGTGTTCGGATTGACGTCGTCTTCGGCAAAAGCTGCAGAGCTAACTGGTGTGGAGACCCGAACACCCGAAGAAGCTTCCCTGATCACTGAAGGCGCAAAAGGAACAGGTTTTGGGAAGCTTGGCAGCGTCAGGTGATGCGGTTCTATGCAAGTTGTGCAGATCAGCGCTCTTCTGTGTCTTCGAAGCACAGCTTTACAAAGGAGCTGCTTTTTTCGGTTGAAATTTCCGACGGAATTTTGTTGGCGACTTGCCCACAACGCCGAGCTCAATCCTCACTAACCCTTATCGTCAGAATCGTGAGACGTCAGAATCGTGAGAAAGCTTGCAAACAGCAGACCACCCCGAGAGCGAGTGTTCGCACATACAGTACCATCTGGCTCAATTCTGACGTCTACCTCAGCTCCAACCTTTTAGCTGTACGCCTTTTGGTGGCTGTGGGAACGTGAATGACGAGGACGGGAATGTCTGCGTCAAAATGGTACCAAAAATTGGGACATAAAAATGTGTCTTGAGACAAGCTCAAGCCTATAACTTAAACCCGGCGCCTCTCTCGGACATCAACTCAATCACGCTTCAGAAGGACGACTTGACCCCCGTGCCATGCTGTCACTTTGCAGGAAGAGCGCTATCAGCACTGTCGAAAAGGGTGGTGGGTCCAGGTCGATAGAGCCGCTGTAACGCCGCAGCTCACATCGAGCAGCCGGCGTGGACGTCTTCTTCTGTCAAGGTCGAGGCTGAATCGCCAGCCCTTTCACACATCACACCTCTCAGCACCTCACACCTTCACGACCTGGGCAGGTTCAGCTTCGCTTGTATTGCCTGTGATGTCTGGTGCGGGTATATCAAAAGTAATCACACAAAGGTACCAAGCTGCATCCGGAGATGCTTTTACCACAATCACCTTTCTCAACCTATCTTGAAAAGCCTGATCACTACAGTCAAGGTGCGTTATTCGGCGACCTTTCAAGCCGAGCTGGCTGATGAGTCGGTTGAGCCCTTCTCCTCCCCCACATACTCCGTGTCTAAGTTTTGCTCCTTCGAAGTCCACGTGAACTGTTTTGGCAAATACCTTGCAGGATTCCAGACATTCATGATAAAGACCGCGATTACCACCATCGCAGCATCGAAGGTGTAGAAGCACCACTCCGACCTTGCAATCACTGCTTCCCAGCCGACCGCCATCTCGATCACCCTGAACAGACTGCGTACAAAGATGAAAGCGCTCGAGACTGCCGTCGCAGCGATGAACATCTTCATGTCTTTGTTCCAAATCTTCTCCGAGGGCGGATCGCGCCTGCACCGACGGACAAAGTCAATCAGTAGCAGGTTGAAGAGGATGTAACCAAGAAGCTGGATCGCGAGACCACCAACGACGATGTTTCCTCCAGGAGTCGTGTTTTCTCCGTCAGCTTGCGCCACTGCCGCGATTCCTGATCCTGCACCCTGAACACTAAGCGACACAAAGTCAAGAACAACGAAGAAGGGTAGGATCCACTTTGGGTTTACAATCGAGTACTGCTTGGGAAACAGCGTGGACAATCTTCCCAGTATAGCGAAGTCGATGGCCGCAAAGAAGGCGGGAGTGAGGACGAGAATGCATTGCATCGCCGTGTAGACGTCGGCATTGAATGGATCGTAGTGGCCATAGACTCGGAGCGCGTTGCCCCCCACTTCGAGCCAGCAGCCGAACGTGAGAGCGGTGAGCCACCATTGTCGGTATCTGAGATTCTGGACGAGATGCCAAACAGCAGAGATCAAGAAAAGGACGACGAAGATAAGAGGGGCGGACAGCACAGGCTGGTAGCCATAAGGCGATCTCTTGAGTTTTTCTGGTGACCACGAACGGGGCTCTAGCATCGTTGATTGCATTGCTGACGTGGAGAGCAACACGGAAGCAGTCTCTAATGTACGAGGAGGGAGAGAAGGTTGTGCGTGAGGATGTTGGGATACGACCTTACTCGCCAAAGAATGATCTTCTATATATGCAATAGGAACGGCCTGATAGGCATCTTACTGCAGGCACGTTGTGAACAGATAACGTCGCTCCAAATGCAAGGTGAGGCAAAGTCATGAGGCCCTTCACCGCAACCACCCACCATTCCTTCTGGTCAACAAGAGAAAGACGATAACAAGTCATGAGGGAGACTGGTCCGCGGATGCAGAAGAACTCATGAGCCACGTGTAGGACAACCACCGTCTCAAGTCGTTGCTTTGTCACAACGATATTGGCCATGACGGCGAAGCATCGGCATGAAAAGCAGTGTGGTGAGAGGCTGATCATCAGTCAGACAACATTGCTCTTCTTGGCATTGTAGAAAGCAGCCCGTTTCCCGGGATTTCGGTCTTGATAACGGAAGCAGTGATGGGAAGGGATCGTCAAGAGTCAAGGAATTCATAGTACTGGTCGGATCTCGGACCTCTGCTGTATGCTAAAGTTCGGATCAAGGAAGCAAGCCTTGTTTCAACTGAGTGACTGCACGGTAGCAGCGATCGTGTGGCTTAATGTTCCAGCTCCGATGTTTAAGCCTCTTCGATGACGGACGTGCATGAAATTGCCTGACAAATCGTGTCGTTGCTCACCGGCGGCAAGTCGACATCTACATCCATGGATATCTCAGCTGGACCCTTCTCGTCATGCCCGAGAGCCGTGACCCGCGGAATCATTGTGCTCTTACGTGTTCATGGCGCGAATTTGGCCATGGTTGGGCGCTGAGGTCAGCTTCGAGCCCGACAAATTCCCTCTTTGCACAGAGGTCTGCCATATCGCCGGGCAACCGTACCGCAATCTTTGACAGGGAGCTACTTGTCAGTGCCAAGAACAAGTGTGGAACAGTCAATGCTGCCTTCCCGCGGCACCTTGCTAACACCGAGCAGCTCGCAACACAAGCAACACCAATAGCATAGCTCGCACGTGCTCTTGCAGGGTCATTGTCAGTCTCTCGGCATTACTTCGGCAGATGATGGTGTCGGCAATGACGCTCGCATCATCGCACATTCGTCGACAACGGCCACTTCACAACAGTCTGATCTCGACAAGCAACTGAAGCCTTGGTCCTTCTTCTGTCAAGGTCTGCGGCGATTGGGATTGCCGATTGTCTTCGATGCTATTGATATCCCTCACTCTCACACTCACACCGAAATTCAAGTCAATCTTTGCGCTGCAAGCTTTGTAAGTAGTACTAATCTTTAACCAGACATGCTGCGCATGTCCTCTGGACACCTTGATCGGCCGCCGACGAACATCCAAGCAGTGCGTATGACTTTGCGCTGCTTTGCTTAGTTGCGGGATTCAGGCCAGCTGAGACAGCCGAAAAACAGTCGAGAGCAGTCTACTCGGCGTCTTGCCCTTCGCCTTCTTGCCGCCAACATAGGCCATATCGCCGGATCGTCCATAAGCGACCGAGCTCATGCGGACGAAGTTATTCCTGCCCCCGATAAACCTTGCGGATTGCATCAATGAAAACTGTGATGTGAGCTCCACACTCCAAAGTTTACTGTACTACTACACCAAGACAATAAACGATAGAGTAATGTTGACGAGCGCGATCGTCGGGAGGTTGTTGAGGGCGACGACGGGAGGGTGTGACTGGAGCTGGAGCCCTCCGGCGAAGAGAAAATTGGCGTCTCCAGCTGTTTCTCCGTCCAACGAACAGACCAACCCTAAAGACAGAGGCCCCTTCCTCACCAGGTTTGAGTCGTGCTGTCAAGCAAAAGAAGACGATGAACGAGACACACAAGGTTTTGCGCAATCTAATTGTGGCTCGCAGGCAGATATACGGCTACCTTAGGTCAATTCGTGATGATCAAGCCGCAGTTCAGGATGCAACGAAGACAATTTGAGAGGCTACAAAGCTCTACAATGTTCTCAGAGACATTCATAAGTCTAATTTTGGGCCAGACTTGCCCTATCTCCAGGCTCCTTGCGTTGCCCCTTGCATGTTCCTCCCTGTGATCCCTGGTGCCATTGCCTGCAGGCCAGGAGAGCCAGAAGAGACCGTCGACATCAGCAGTGACAGATACGGACGACAGCGAGAGTGACAGCAACAACAGCGCAGCACAGATCTCCTTATCAGTGCCATCGGTATGCATTTCCTGAGACTCCCCACAACTGTTTTACTGCGCAACTACGTCTTGAGTCTTCCCTGCTCCATCGTTCTCAGAGGCAGCAGCATCGACATTGGCTTCGAATGTCTGCTGCCCAGGCTCATCACCTTCTTCTTGCTCTATATCAGATGCAGTTGCGTCTGATTTGACTTGCAGCACCTCTTCTTTGAGCGAGCTCGATCTTTCTCGTTCAGGAGCACCTTGCCTACCACCTTAATCTCAGCTTCCTCATGTGACGAGACCAACTCACCATCGTCTCCGTCTGCTGATGTGGCTTCTTCTGTGCTAGAGATGTCTGCCTTCTGAGCATCAGCAGCATCCTGCAAGTCTGCTTGCTCCCCTTCCCATCTCTAGAGCCAAAGAGAACGTTCCAAATCTGTCTCCAATAGCGCAAGGGTGAATACTTCTCTTTGTGGCCGGCCTTGTTGAGAGCCCAAGTGATCCACTTGTTGGGCCTCTCTTTGAGATCTGCAGGGTTACAGATCTCTAGAGAAGAGCCCTGCTTGTTGTGGCCACTAAGTGGCAGCAAAATGAAGCCTTCTGACTTGGAAAGGACTCTCTTCTGATCATCATAGGAGCCTGCAACCCTGATGTGGTAGACCCAACAAGTCTTTTGCTGACCAATGCGGTCAATGCGGCCAATAACTTGCCGGTCTTTGGGAGCCAAGAAGTTGCTCTCAGCCAAGATCACCACATTTGCGCAGGTGATGTTGATCCCTTGCTGCATGGCCATGGAGATCATCATCACTGGAATGTTGGAGCTAGCCCATTTGTCAATCCAGTCATACCTTTTTGCGTGCGCATCGATTTGGTCCCAGCAGCAGCGCAGATACCACCATAATTCAAGACGGTTTCGCCACTGACATGATCCCTCGTGCTCTTGGTGTCAATGCTCTAGAGACTGAGGTCAATGCTGACCATGACAACAAGAACAACAACCCAATTCCCTGCAAACCACCTCCCCTTTGCTCTGACAACATCTTCAATGCTGTAAGTATAAGCTTTAGTGTTGCTCCATTCCCCACTTGCTTCCTGCCGCTTGCTCCCCTGCAGGCTCTTTGGAGCCAACATTGTCATCATCATTGCTGACCAATGCTTGCTTGTTTTTCGAATCCTTACTTCTGCCAGCTATTGCAGCAACAAGAGGCAAAGAGCTTGCCTTCAGGTATCACTGAAACAAGAAGAGCGCTTTGACCGGTACCCGCCGATGCTTTGACCGCCAGTCTTGTCAAGCTTCATATGGGCAAACATTGTCTTGCTTCTGATGGAAAACCGGCTACTCTCCCAAATCCGCGTATCACTCCTGCTGTTGCTGATGTCGATGAAGAGAATCCAACCACTTTCCAACTTTGTCTCTGGTCAACCTCAAAAAGCCGGCAGTATGGCAATCACTGGCGCTCCCTTGAAGCGCAGGAGGCTTCACCCAAGACAGTGTTGACCAAGGTGGTCATCAACAAAGCAGTTTCGCCTCTTCTGGCTGCTGCTTTTGGAACTGCACTGGCAACAGCAAGCGCTACAGCAGCAAGCTTGTTGAACGTGGCAAAGGTGGAAGCAACCCCGGCAACCGATACCTCCAACATCCAAAGGCCAGCAACAACCTAGCCCTAGCGCACCGTGCGGAGCAAGCGCGGGGCGGACAGTCCGCCTCTGCCAAACGGCCGCTCAAACGTGAAAAAAATTCGAATTTTCGACGCGTTTTTTGACCCAACGGACTTTTTGCCAGAGACTGACCAGCAGACCCCAACGGACTCGCACCCAATTTCGACCTCATTTACGCGTGATTTTCAGACGCAACCCCACAGACTCTTTTTGCCACGCTCTGTCCGTCCGAAATTTGGCAGGGGACGGACTCGCCCACTTGCTGTCCGTCTGAAATTTGGCTGGGCCACGGACTCA
>BPMX01000005.1:834891-1031543 GCA_019972555.1 Ustilago shanxiensis | reverse complement strand
GAGCGTGGCCCAGCCAGACGGAGACGCACAGAGAGTGCGTGGGCAGAGCCAGTCCGTCTGTGCCAAAATGAGAGTCTGTCGCCCAGCCAAATTTCGGACAGACAGCAAGTGGGCGAGTCTGTCCCCTGCCAAATTTTGGACGGACAGAGCGTGGCAGAAAGTGTCCGTGGGGTCGCGTCTGAAAATCACGCGTAAATGAGGTCAAAATTGGGTGCGAGTCCGTTGGGGTCTGCTGGTCAGTCTCTGGCGAAAAGTCCGTTGGGTCGAAAAACGCGTCGAAAATTCGAATTTTTTTTGCGTTTGAGCGGCCGTTTGGCAGAGGCGGACAGTGCGGCTCGCGCTCGCGACGCACGGCGCGCTAGGGCTAGGGCATCAAACCCTAACCCTTAACCATGCACGTCTCTGAAATTTGGAATTACCTGCATTAGAATGAATACAGAATTATCTGCAATTTTCAAATCAGCCCAGGTTCTTCCGCTTGACGCGTCTCACTACAGTTAGGGCATAAAACCCTACAAGTACAACAGAGAGCTCTTCAATGCTAAGGTTCTCTTTGATGTAAATTGTGCTGATGTGACCATTGCGGTTGAGCAGGCTCAAAGCCTCCTGGGCTACAAGTGGGTTCACTGGGGCCGCAATGTTGACCCCTGCCCTGCCCTGAGCGATCAGATGGGCTCCTTGTCGCAGGCGCCTATCATCAACACCCTGACCAACTTTAACTCTGGCTTCCAACTTGGTGGACAAGCCCACCCCCCCCCCCCCTTGCCGGTATGAACCCTTTTGGTGGTCATACTACTTCCTTTGCCAGTATGGGCCCTCTAAGCCCCAACAGAGATTCTGCCGTTTTTGACAACCGCTCTCCTCTTGCCGTCAATCCAGTCCAAATGGGTGTACCCAACGCCAAAGGGAACCATGCCAATCCCAACCAAGTCAAGGATCCTCATGTTGACAGCAACTGTGCCAATCCCATACAAGTTGAAGACCACAATGTCCAAGGCAACCGTGCCAATCCAAAACATATCGCAGGCAACCAGGCCAAAGACAACCATTTCAACATCCATAACCAGCACAACGCTGGCGGTCCTGCTGGTGTCAACAATGCCATTCCCATGGGACCTTGTGCCCTTAACAATGGTGCCGGCGCTGCCCTTGGTCAGAACACCAAGAAGTATGACTGGTGAGTTTTGCGGGAGCTTGAAGAACTCAGGATCACCAAGTGGCGCTTAGGTGAGCTGGAGACGCTCCCAAAGGGCCATCAAATCCATGTTTAGATGAGGATTGTGAGGCTGGAACCAGACTCTGTTGTCAAGGAAGCTGATGATCCTGGCAATTTTGGCCTGGTTGCCTGAGTGCCAAGCTTCAAGGAGCCTAGTCAAAAAGGCACAGAAGAAGTTGCAAGACATTTCCTTGTACCTGTTCCACATGGCCTCATTGTTGAATGAGTCTTTGGATCTGTTTGAGCCTGCCATGATGCTAAAAAGGGAAAATCAAGATAAGTCAGACAAATTTGGTTGCTTTGAACACCTTGTTGTTGTAAAAAACAAAGCACTTCCTTTTACATTGAGAGTTGGTTTACAAATATGAGAGGGAGTAAGACTGAGATTTGTATCGTAGCTCCCTGCATTGAGAAGAAAACAAAGAAGGTTAGTGTGAGGTTGAAAGGCGAGGTAATGTCAAGACAAGGCACTGGGGGATTGCCTACCAAAGAAGATTGATTTTGTTTTGAGTGCAAGACAGACTGCAACTTGGATAGCACCAATGTTTCCGATGACCTTCCTTATATGCCTTTCAACCTAGTAAAGCCATCCACTGTTCCTCCAAAGATTCATGCTAGGTGCCTGTACCTGCGGAAAGGTACTGGAGCTGATCTAGGAGAAGACCAAGCGATTGGTTAGCGTACAGGATTCAATGAAGGTGAGGACTCAACAAGCGGGTAGCGTACAGGACCTGGTGTAGTAGAGGCTAGCAAGCAGGTAGCGTACTAGGATCGATATAGGAGTGGGCCTAGCGAACAGAATACGAAGGTGCTGGAGGAGGGAAAGGAGAGCAAGAGCAGAGAAAGTGACTTTTTGTTGTGTTCAAAGCAACTTTGATCTACAACTTCCCATCCTATCACTTCCCATCCTGTCAGCATAGGATTTCTCCTCTAAAATGGATCAAACACCAGCTGCAACACCTGAAGATGCGACTTTCGAAGCTTACTATCATCGGCACTTCAGGAGATGAGCTGCTCAAGAGGTGCAACGCTGAATTGTATACTAAACACCTGTAAGACGTGCAAGGGCCTGATAGAGAGCATGCCCAAATAAACAGCTTCTCGAAGCTAAAGGAGGAAACCAAAATGTTATCGCAGAAGAGTACTCAATATACCGTCCCAAGATGAGAACATTCTCGACATTCTATTGTTGTGCGAAGTTAACACAGATGAATTGCAGAGTCTTGTAGGCAAGAATTAGAGCTTTCCATCGGGGTGAGGCAAGCATAGGTTTGGTTCAGTACTTGTTGAGCGTTGAAGTGATTTGTGATGACCTCAGAACTTGCAGGGTAATTTACGCGAGAGCTGTAGCTTCAATGTCAGTAGGTAGCAAGCCAGCATGCCTTCGAGTTCACATTGCGCTGCTCATGCTGATACTACAGAGTCAAGGCGAGCAGAGCTGCAAGCCGCACCGCACAGACCGCACTCAAGTCTTGGTCTACGACCGCAACTTGTCAAGGATTATCTCAAGGCTGGATCCACAAGTATCGTCAATCCCATGGCACCAATATTCTAGACACGATTGGTTGTGGCATCCCACAAGAAGCAGGGTATATCCGCCTTGAGTCGGAGGAAGAGAGGTTGGTATACATATCATCAAACTGGACAAGATACGACGTCTGGGCTTCGGTGCTGCAAGGTTGTTCATAACAAGACAAAGATGAAGACACACTTGCTCGGCAGCTGTGCGCTCGTGCCAGCTGAACGAACAAGCAGCTAAACGAACAGCAAAGCGCTAGCTATGAGGGTCAAGCCGACCTAGTTGCGCTTGACCTCATGACCTCGAAAGCAATGAGCAGAATAAATTGAATTCAAATCCCTTAAACATACTGAACATCGGAGCCCAAGTCAAAGCACGGTTGCTGCGGATAGCTGACTTGCAGCCACCTAAGGAGTCAAAGAGCCTTTTTGAAGACTGTCTCGATCTTTCTCGTCGCCTGAAGCAGCAGAGATCTCAACACCCGCATCATTGAGCGCTTGGTAAAATTCTTCGTCTTGCTTGGTAAGATCAAGATCGACGTTGGGGATGAAGAACCAAGTGAGAAAAGCACCGAGCATTGCAAATGCACCCCCAACTAGAAAGACACCTTGCGCACCGTTGCCCGGCAACTCGGATTGAATCTTGGTGAAGACAACTGTGCCGACTGCAGCACCTGCTTTTCCAAAAGCGGCCGACAAGGCAAAGAGTCGTCCTCGAACCGGAGTGGGGAAGCATTCGGCTGCGTTTAAGAGGGTCCCCACACCAGGACCTGCTTCTCCGAGTGCACAGAAGATGCCATAGAGAATGACAAAGAGCGGCAAAATCTTGGAGATGGGGTTGATTGCGCCACCAATGATGAAGGCGACGATGGCTTGGATTCCGAAGAAGTAAGCCTGGGTTTTCTTCCTGCCAATCTTGTCGAGAAAGTAAGCGCCAACGAGACAGCCGATGACATAGAAGAGGAGGATCAAGGTGGACCAGCCGGTGCTCACTATGAGTGAGTCTCTTCCACCCGAGAGACCGCTGACAATATCGTCAGAGAAGAGACCGAAGGGGTAGGCGGTCGCATCGTACAAAGCCCAAGTGAGGCACGTTCCTAGGAGACGCCACTTGTACAGACGGAAAACGACGAGCCAGCCCTTGATCGAAAGATCTTTGCCAGCGGTGCGCGCTTTAGACTTAGCAAAAGTGGTCGAGGTGGTCATCTGCCACCTGAAGTAGAACACCGACAGCGGCACGACAGCGCCTAAGGCAAAGACGATTCTCCAGACCTTGTCGAGGTGAGCGGTCTCGTTACCTGGAGTTGAAGGCCTGTAACCGTAGGCGACGAGCACAATGAGAGGAACGAGGTTGCCAAAGACACATCCGACGTCGATAGCAGTGCAGCCAGCCATTGCAACGAGGAATCCACGCTTCTTGCGCAGCTTCTCGGTCTCATTACCAGCTTCAGTGGCGTTGACACCACTCACGGGGTACTCAGCGCCCGCTCCTACACCAAGAATTCCACGTGCGATGGCGAGCATCCAGAACAAGCCTTGGATGTAGTGAGACGAGTCCTCTGCGCCGGTACCACGTGCGCCGGAGCAGAGAGCGACCCCGAGGAGGAGGAACATGGTTGCTGTTACGACACCAGCCTTGCGCGAATAGCGGTCGATGACAGCGCCAAAGAGGAGCGTGCCGACGACAATGCCGACATAGTAGGCGGTCGAGATGCGCGACTTGACAGTGTGGCTCCACTCGTCAGGGTAGAGTTTCTTGAGTATGGTGAGTACCGTGCCAAGGACCTGTGCGTTGTATCCGTCCGACATGAGCGCAATACCGGCCCAGATGACCGACATGGTTGTACCACGAACTCCACCAATTGCACCCCATTTGGAAGACGAGATTGAGGGGTCAAGATCGTACTCGATGCTTGCGAGTCGCGACTTGGCCTGGTGCTCGTTCTCCAGCTCGACGGAAGCTTGAGTTTCTTTCGACATCTTTGGCAGTTTCCGGCAGTGTACAAGGTGGAGGATCGTATGTGATGGTGATGCGAAGCCTCTGGGAATCTGGGCAGAAGATATCTTCAAATAGGGACTATCGAGCTTGTCAACTTATAAGTCTTCATTCAACTCTGCGATGACCATGCTAGCGAGAACGATGCGACCTGCCATGCTGTGTAGGGAGGATCAGAAACGCGCAAGGGAAGGTTCGACAAGCGGAGATACTTCGTTTTGGAGTGTACAGCGAGCTCATCTCATCTATCTCGAAGCTGAGGTGTGAGCACGTGTGAATATTGCTGTTCGCAACAGCATCAGCTTTGACTGTATCATTTCGCATGAGACTTTGTCTGATCGGTCTTGATTCGGGAACGTGTCAATCAGTGCGAGATGCAGCATCCTTCATTCCGAGTTTTGCTTTTTGTCGCGGCAGCGCTTGCTTTGCATCGGCAGATTCAAGGGTCTACTATGGCAGCCGAAGAACCTGAACGTGCGGTACCACTGCGTAGCTTCCCCCAAGTGACTGGTCCATGCTCGGACTATATCGCGGTCTATCCTGTGTTTCGGCGAGTGCTCTTGCGATCAGAACCGGACAGATCAGAACCTTGTGTGGATGCCCGTCGGAGCATGCTAGCATGTGCTTGGTTGCCGAAGGGAAAAAGGTTCGCTTGAGATCGGTGAGAAGTCCGATTGCGCTCGCCCATGTGCACGCATGTGCGCGGATGGTTGAGAAGAACGGACAGAAGTCCGATCTCGATGCTTTGCGGTCCTCCTCAGCTGTCCGCTTTGGCTCGAAGGCAGAAAGTTTGATAAAGGACTCTGCCTCCGTCATCTTTCTGGAGGTCCAAGCCAGATAGCGGCCGTGGTCAGTCACTCATATCTTCTTGGATATCTGCCACTCAGAAACGTAGACTTCATCCTCCTCTCCTGTCACCCTCTTCACGCATCGAGCCGCAAACATGGTCATGTCTTCTGACGCAATTTCTGCGCACGTCACCTCCCTCTTCGACATCCTCACCGCACAGGGCGATGGCGCCTACATCGGCGAATCCATATCGCAGCTTGATCATTCGTTGCAAGCAGCGCACTTTGCAACACAGGACAGCGCACCGCCCACAACCATCATTGCCGCACTTCTCCACGATGTTGGCCAATTCATCCCCATGTCGGCAGCTGCTGACATGCTCGACGAGAATGGACTCAGTGTTGGTCGTAAATCACATGATAAGCTCGGTGCCGAATATCTTCGCTCGAACGGCTGGCCAAAGAGCGTGTATGAGCTTGTAGGAGCGCATGTTGAAGCAAAGAGGTACCTTTCGATGGACAAGGAGTATGAAGAGTCGTTGAGCCGGGCGAGCAAGGCAAGTCTACGGGCGCAAGGCGGCAAGTTCACAGAAGAGGAAAAGGCAGCTTTCGAACAAGATCCATTGTGGAAGGAAAAGGTAAGGCTGAGGACGTACGATGACAGGAGCAAAGTAGTGGGACTGGAAGTGAAGGGACTGTCATCTTACAAGGAGATGGCAGAAGCCGTCTTAAGGAATGAGACACTATCACGACAACAAGCTCTAGCATAGACATTCACGCAATGACAAATCTCTCGTAGGAATCGATCTGTTTGACCGCAGTTGAACTCTGAAGCTGTCGCCGATCCTACTTTGCGTCGCTGTTTGTTCTGAGGTGTGCAGTAGTGGCGGATTCGATCGCTCCCTCACTATGGGGAGAGTCACAAGCCCTCCGTTATTTCTTGTTCGTATTAATGTGCACAGATACCGCTCGTTCGAGCTTTTGACAGGGCAAACGGACTTGTTTTAGATGCTATTCCGTGATCGACAATGCGTTAGTTGGTTGATACATCAAGTTTGCGAGTCAACGAGAGGAGGTACCTATCTTCACCGTCTAGGCCTGAACCCGCACTTTACCGTTAGCGTCTCTTCCGCTCATGAGCCTGCTGTGATGCTCTGCACCCGCCATCGGACTACCAAATCCATACAGCTTGGCACCGAGCTCGTACTTCTCTCCTTGCTGCCTTTCAAATGTGGGTGGCCACTCTTTGCGGCGCTTCTCGTAGTACGCTCCGCGCATATCTCCGCCGTCGCTGAACGCATTGAAGGTCGCGTAGATCGCCGCCCTGCTCTTGTGACTGTTGTTAGGTCCACTACGGTGAGCCAAGAAGCTGCCAAACACGAGCACGTCTCCAGCTTCCAACTCAACATCGGTCCACCGTTGGCTGTCTTCCCAGCTCTTTTCGATGCAGTTATTTGCATCGATCGGGACAGTGAGCTTGTGCGATCCGCGCACGACTTGCAAGCAGCCGTTCTGAGGATCAGCGCGATCGACAGCGATGTTAACGGTGAGATGCTTGAGTACTCCAGAATGTTGGTAGGCGGGGGCATCAATATGGGCATCAAACCCACCTGAGCCTCCGGCTTCCTTATAGTTGATCTTTTCTTTGAACAGCACCATGGGCTCGCCTTGGATCTGCTCGAGGACAGATCTCATGCGGTAGCCACGCAGAAGAGAGGTAAACCCAGCGTGGAAGTCGACAAAGTTCTCGGTGCGGCAAAGTCCGAGGGTGCCGTCGGAGCGCTTTTCGAGGTAAGGCATCCACTTGCCGACTTCGTTCGGCCATGAGTAGACTTCTGAAGACCATTTCTGGATGGACTTGATGTGTTCGGCAGGGAGGAAGTCGCGAAGAACCAAGAAGCCATCTTCGAAATACGATTGTAGCTGAGACGGCGAAACGGTGTAAGCTTCATCCCAGAATGGGGTTGGATTGTCGGCTGGGTGTGTCATTGTTTTCGACCAAAAAAAAGAGCTTGTGTTGGTGAGTGGTAGCAGCTTGATCGGGGCATCAGCCGTATGACGCTTGATTGATATACGAAGGACACGGCATTCTTGACAGACCGTCTCTCGGGGAACAGATGGGGCAGAGACAATCCCTGCGGAATGGCGGCATCGGAGATTCGGCGGAAGGTCGGACCCATTCCCGCAGGTGGATAGCTTGTAGGGTCCAAAGTCGCGGAGTCGAGATCCAAGACCGGACTTCTGTCCGACATCTTTTTCACCGTTGCCTCGGGTATTATTGACCCGGTCGGCAGCCACGTTTCCCTTACAGCGGACACTTCGCCTGAGGAGCCACCTTAGAAGTTTCCGAACGGACAGATAAACATGCAAGAATAGACACACACCACATTCTCGAAAAAGTCTCCTCATTGACTCAAATTGTGAAGGAGTTGCCAAGGAAGGCATCGACCCCAGAAGGCAGCTCTTCGCTCGTCCCGGCCAGGTCCATGACAATCTCTGGCCAGAAGTCCAACCCCGAAATCGGATGGAGGTCGGACAGAAGATCGAACTGCGCCATTCCATCTGGCGGCGGGTGTTGTAAGCCGGCCAAGGTTGCAAGTGGTGACATTCTGGCTCCAACCGTCTCTCTGAGAGCATAATTGGCCGTTCGGTTGGCTGTTTGGGCAGCACCGAATCTATTCGAAGGTGACGACTCAAATGCACGAATCTGAGCATTTCTGGCAACAGCCTCCATCTGGTGCGTCAACCCTTTAGCCCCGTCCAATATCTTGCGCACGATATGATGCTGCGACACATTTTCCGCCACATTTTTGAGCTCACGAACAGCGTCCGTAAGTGCATGAATGGTGCGATCCTTTGAAAACCCCTGGAGCAAGTCGGGGCAGTGATTGGAATCGAGCATCTCGTACACCTTGACCACGAATACGAGAGAAGAGACGAGCATGCTGTACATCCAGCTCGGTGCGAATCGCAATGCTTCTCCACGTAAGCTTGGATCATCTGGCTGTCGGGGAGAGCTGAGCGCTCGAATCAAAGTGAGAGCTGTCGTCGCTGCGCGCTCTGCCATGTCTCGCTTTTCCGAAATCAAGCGATGAGAAGACGAAGAAACATCTCCCGTTGATGTTGAAGAAGCAATGAAGTCCGGCAAGCCTTCTACGGGAGCTCTGAAAGCAGAGCTGGTCAAAAACAAGAGAGCAAACGCATGCGCCACCTTGACTTCATCCAACGCCGCCTCGCCTTCTGTGCCAGAATACAGCAGACTGGTTCGGAAGAGCGTTTCGTCAGACCACCTCTTGAGCTGCGATTCAAACTTTGCGCTGAGCTCGACACTGTCCCTGTCGAGAGGCTTGTTGACATCGGTCCCTGCAAAATCGATGAGATCGTGAAGGATCTCCCAGAGTCGCGTGTGCGATATGAGGCGCTGATCAGATGGGCGTAGACCGATCTGAGTGTTGCAGGAACAGCGAGAGAGCCAGTCGGAGGCTTGACGGATGACCGAATGCTGCCGAGTCATGGGTGGACGACCGTGTGGTATGGATGCGTGATGGTCGACGAGATAGATGACAAAGTAAAGCCGAGCTTCTTGGTACCACACTTCAGTCTCTCCTGCTGCTTGGTAGGTGCTCGATCTTGACGTGTATGGTGTTGAACAGGCATTGCTTGTAGGCGTCATGGCAAATACTGTCGTGCTGCTGTTGAAAGACGAAGGCGACTTCTTGTATGAGAGATGCAAGCCTCTCTCGGTAGCTACTCGCACAGCTGTACCGACAAGGATCCAGCTGATATCAGGCAGCCACATGGCTCCGATCACAAGCCCCCGAATGTCATCCAGAGTCAACTGACGTGAGAACGAAAGTGTCGCTGCTAACCTGACGAATTCACGATAGAGCAGCTGGAAAGGATGCGCACCACCACTCGCTGCGCTTCTTCTGCATCCATTTGAGGGTACACTTCCAGGCACACTTCGAGAATGAAGAGCAGCGACACTGAGCACAGCTAGCAAAAGCAGCGTCGAGCTGGATCTGAGCTCCTGCAGCCATACATCCGAGACGAATCGGGTGATTGGCTTGTCATATCCACGCTCGGGATGCTTGTAGTAGCACACGCGCAGAAGATGGTAGATCCGGGGATCGAGATGGACCAGATAGAAGTGGAACAGGTGCTCTGCGGTAGAGAGTGGGAGAACGGAGCGCGAGATGAGGTCGGTTTGCTTTTGGTTGCTGGGTCGGATGGGGAGGATTGAATCGGGCCCAGTCGAAGTGTGGTGGGGGGAAGAGGCCGGATGAGCAGGGCTGCCTGATTGATGCGATGTGCAGTTAGAGGGAGTCAGGCAAGACGACGAGTGGTGGCTGGATCGATCTCGCTGATGATGGTCACTGAGCCCTGAGCGATTAGGAGATTGTTGGCTGAGGTACACATCAGGTGTAGATCTACCCCTGTGATTGCAAGCCACATAGGTGCTGTTGATGCTCGACATGGTCTGGGTAGTCGGGTTGCGATCAGTTGTACCCAAATCATCATTGTTATCCGGATCCTCCTGAAATGCGATCTGATCCTCTTGGTCGTAGTCGTCCTGTCCGGCTCCTTGATATCGTTCTCTCTGTACACTCGACGCTTGTCCTTGGTGATCGCTCGCGGACGATTCCGTGCCACCTGCTTCTTGAAAGCCCTGATTCCTATTATTCGTTCTATGCCGCTTGTATCTCGGTCGTAAACTCGGCTCGATAGCTCGATCGCTGTCCGATTCCGAACCAAGACGTCTTGAGAGCTGTTCAAGCGCAGCGTTCAGCCGCTCAATCTGTCTCTGCTGGCTTGCAAGCTGATCCTCCAGCCTGACTTTCCAGCTGAAGTCCCTTTCAATGATTGTCTGAAGGTTGCTGCTGAGATGGCATTGCAGATTTCTTGCGGTGCATCTTGTGCATCGATCGGTTTGATCCGGTGGGAAGATGCATTTGACCTTCATCTTGCGGCATGCTTCGCAACTCTTAACCCGGCGACTGAGCGAGGGCTCGTGACTGGTCGAGCTTCTAACGGTCGTATCGGCCATAATGGCCAGATTGCACTTGTTGGAAGGAATCGGTGGTGGGTTAGAGAATGGATGAGCAAGTTTGGGTGAGGAGGAGAGGAACAAAATTCCTATCTCGGACTTTCCCCGATGTCGATAAAAGTGAGTTTCAACGGGTTCTGAGGAAGATGATTGCCGCCTTTTCCCTCACGTGGGCGGTAATCGACAGGTGGGCGAACACAAGGTTGCATTTTTAAGGCGAGTGTAGCTTTGAAAGGGTGTTGCACAACGCAAGGTTTTCACCCGAACCAGGGCTGTATCGTATCTTCGGATGATGTTTCTCGCGTGTGCAAAGACTAAGCAAGACGGAGCGAGATAGCACCTACTCCTCTGTCTTTGAAGATGCTGCCGTACTGTACACCCCGACATCTTGCTTGCTGATTCTTCGAAGTCAAGACGTTCTTGCTTGCATACCGCTGAGCGCATTTTTGGGCTCATAACTTGTCAAAGTCAAGCCTAGATTTTGGTCGCAAGTAGTAAGATTGATTAGGGAAGGCGTGACAGACAATACCATGGATACACAATAATGGTACTAAGGTGCATGCGATGAGCCTAGAGCAAGGCACCGACATTGAAGTGCGACTCCGCGCATGAACGTGACCGAGAAACGCTTGTTTGAGGGCGCTTGGACGGGAGATGATGCGCGAAGCGCTGACATCGTACCGCATCACTATGATCTTTTAGACGAAGATCGGTTGCCGCGCTCGACGAACATACTCTCAGAAACGCACAAAAGCAGTGTTTGTAACGGCAGACAACAGATCGTGTCAATGTCTCCTTAGATCGTATCCCTGAGGATGCGAGAGCGATGAGATCGAACATTGTCGAGCACGAAGGTCTTGCCCTGCCTGACATACACTCGACATTAATCGGCAAAGACACGGTCTCATTGGTAGAACAGCTCACACACATGCTCGTCGAGACTCAGCTGTCGATTAGAATGAACGCCGAAATATTTGTAATGTGCAGACGATCACGCATGGCTCGAAAAACATGTGGCCTCGCGATCTCCTCTTACATAGCGCTGAAATGCTCGCCGACGGCAGGTCAGCAGCTTGTCTTTGACGTGCTCATCCTTACGAAACAACAGCCTTTTGTGCCAGTTGACACATTGCTGCGCCTGCGACATCACATGTTTCGAACCCGGTAGAAAGACGTCTTTCATCGCACCTGCTCACAGTGCCCCAGCCCTTGGAAGCAAATGCTATGCAGCTCAGCCCTTTCGTCTATTCAGGAACGACACCGCCTTTTACCCGGCGATGGAGCGATCTACCAGCTTAGAAGCTTCACTTCGGCTGCATCCTGCATCAAGTAGACGAACGCAATCGTGGTCTCAGATCGAAAATTTAATCACCACAGTCCGCATCCGACCTGCTGCGGCTCGATTCAACCTAGTACAGACCCTCGGTCTTTTAGAACGAGATTGTTACAGTGCAACCACAGCCACGGCGAGATCGAGGCAACGCCTTGTTACCAACAAAGCGTAAAGGGGGCCTGTGGTGCGCAAATTCACAGAGATTCGAAGCACGGCCTTGAGTCGCGATTCATCGGCCACGTGAAAGAATGTTCGTTCTGCTTGCATTTTATGGAAGCCTGTTTCGATGGAATGCCACGAGGGTCCTGCAGACAGACAAGATATCAGGGAGCGGAGTCGATTTAGAAAAGGGTTGGAGCGAACTAGCGACTTAGGCTACGCTGTCACGTCTGACCTGATGCCAAGGACTTGGGATCGGCTTTGGAGACAAAGCGCTAGTCGAAGTGAGTGAGTGACAAGACGGGATCGGGAAAGGATCGGGAAGAGAGAGACTATTTGCGGCTAACTGCCGCATCTCAGAAGAAGCGCCACATCCATTTCTTTTTTACGCATCTTCACCTTCTCTAACGGATGCCTCGAAGTTGTCTGCTACAGTCCCTTACTGTACAGAACAGTACGTTGAAGTGCAGCGCGTTGAAGTACTGTACAGTACAGTACTGGACTGTTTTGGGCCCATCACATGCAGCGTTGCTCAAATTTCTGAACTAGATCTTACCATCGACAGGAAACAAGGGTCATGTACTGTACGGCGCACGTTCCCTTGTCGCAATGAGCGGTTCGCAAGCTTCCGATGATGTCGAGGACTGTCATACTGTAAAGGAGGTTCAAAGCACGACCAAGGTGGTATCGTAAGTCAGTGACACACCTGACGATAACCGCACAGTGCTCGACTCGCATATTGGCAAGTGCCACACAAGAAAGGGAAAAAAAGCCCCCTTGCCGCCGTCTCGAAGAAGCAAGATCTCGCTAGCACCGAGGTTCTACTTATATGAGGCGGGTAAATGTTGCAAAGACCTTGCTCGTCCTCCTCTCTCGATGCGCCGGCTGATTTTGTGCTTTGGTCCCTTCCATCAGGTGGATAGAGGCGGGCATAACAGCACCGAAGCGAGGGGAGCGCTCAAGGATGTGATTGTGTGATGTGCTCTTGTGGACAAGGTAGAGGGAGGAAGAGAGGAGACGAGACCGCGTGACCCCACGGTGACCGAACGCGCGGATTAGAGTTAGAAATGGAATGCTTTCGGCAAAGGCTCGTTCACTGCTTCCCTTACCCCGCGAGGCGCTTCCGTCTAAGCGATTGGATAGGAATCGCCCATTTTTGCCGCCACTGGCAAAGCAAAACCACCATGAAATCAGAGCAGTTGTGTGAGCTCGTTCATGTACTAAGCTAAAACAGCGTTGATTCGAGAACATAACAAAATGCCATGCGAAAAACTTGATAGAGCTTGAGTCGCATGATTGGCCGTACCGTTCGCAAGATCAATGGATTGGAAAGACAGAGTGACTTAATTGAGTCGAGTTGAGTCGAGTTGAGTGAGTGATTTGCGGCAGACAGGCGCGCCTGTGTGCGATGCAAGTTAGTCTCTTGAGATGGGAGGATGATTGACGCTGGCTATGCATCGAAAATGTGGGGGTCAAGTCGAAGACCCGTTGACCGCATGACCGACCGACCGACCGACCGTTAAGGTCGAAAAAATGAAAACCGGTACGTGGCGTTGCAGCGTTGAGCTGCCATGGTCGAAACTGCTTGTGTGCCGCAATCGTGAGCCTTTTTTTAAAAAAAACTTTGGGCTGAAAACAAAGGCCGAAGGTGCGCGAGAGAAGCAGCCCCACAGCAGAAGCAGCAGAAGCAAAGTGGGGAAATAAAAGGCCGACGCTCGCTTCTTTTCTCTTTTTCTTTGTGCGGTTGGCCCGTTCGCTTTGCAAATCTGTTTTTGAGTCTTTGAGTCCTCCTCCTCCTTCTCCTCCTCTTCGCGTGTCTTCTTAGTCTTTGACGTCTCTGATCAATCGCCCGGCAGTGGGCGCACTCTACTCTAAAATGCGGCTCTTGACCGACGACGATCCACTCACTCCTTTCGGCTGTACTGTAGATGTCACTACTGAAGATTTGTCCCAAGCGCGCAAGTTGCTTTCTGTTCTGCTACGCCATCGCAGCTGCTGGAGCTGCCGCTCCCGCAACTTCAAGGCCACCTCGCCAAGCGCTGCCCATTTTGGTCTTGTACTGCACAAAGGCGTCGATGCAGTGTGGCAGATCACAATGCATGTGTGGGTGTGGGTGTGTGAGTGTGTGTGATGTGATGTGAGCTGTGTGAAGCTTCACCTCGGATCGAGGTATTCAGCCGTTTCACTTTGGCCCGCATGTAGAACCCAACTTGCGGGGCCTGCTTTCCGCCTTGGCCAGTGACATCTTTCGTATATAAGCTTGTGTCTTCCATTCCGAACACCTTCGCTTCCCCACATCGCTTTTAAGAATCGACCTTGTTCTCATCGATTCATCTTTCCCACTTCATTGGTCCTTCTTCCAACCTGATTAGACACGCACACACAAACTAGTCGCCAGCATGCCTACTCTCAACCTCGATCTCCCCAACGGGATCAAGACCACCATCAAGTCCGACTTGTTCATCAACAACAAGTTCGTTCCTGCTCTTGACGGCAAGACCTTCGCCACCGTCAACCCTTCCACCGGTAAGGAGATTGGCCAGGTTGCCGAGGCTTCCGCAAAGGACATCGATGTTGCCGTCAAGGCTGCCCGAGAGGCTTTCGAGACCGTCTGGGGTGAGAACACGCCCGGTGATGCTCGTGGTCGCTTGCTGATCAAGCTTGCCGAGCTCGTCGAGGAGAACATTGACGAGCTTGCCGCCATCGAGTCGCTCGACAACGGTAAGGCCTTCTCCATCGCCAAGGGCTTCGACGTCGCTGCCGTCGCTGCCAACCTTCGCTACTTTGGTGGCTGGGCCGACAAGAACCACGGCAAGGTCATCGAGGTCGACAACAAGCGTCTCAATTACACTCGTCACGAGCCCATCGGTGTTTGCGGTCAGATCATCCCTTGGAACTTCCCCCTCCTCATGTTTGCCTGGAAGATTGGACCCGCGCTTGCCACTGGTAACACCATCGTCCTCAAGACCGCCGAGCAGACTCCTCTCTCGGCCATCAAGATGTGCGAGCTTATCGTTGAGGCCGGCTTCCCCCCTGGTGTCGTCAACGTTGTCTCTGGTTTCGGTCCCGTCGCAGGTGCCGCCATTTCGCAGCACATGGACATTGACAAGATCGCCTTCACTGGTTCCACACTGGTGGGTCGCAACATCATGAAGGCTGCTGCCTCTACCAACCTCAAGAAAGTCACTCTCGAGCTTGGCGGCAAGTCGCCCAACATTGTCTTCAAGGATGCCGACCTCGACCAGGCCGTCAAGTGGTCCGCTTTCGGTATCATGTTCAACCACGGTCAGTGCTGCTGTGCCGGTTCGCGTATCTACGTCGAGGAGGAGATCTATGATGCCTTCATGGAAAAGATGACTGCTCATTGCAAGAACCTCCCTGTCGGTGACCCGTTCGCCGCCAACACCTTCCAGGGTCCTCAGGTCTCGCAGCTTCAGTACGACCGCATCATGGAGTACATCGAGTCTGGTAAGAAGGATGCTAATCTCCACCTCGGTGGTGTTCGCAAGGGCAACGAGGGTTACTTTATCGAGCCTACCATCTTCACCGACGTTCCTCACGATGCCAAGATTGCCAAGGAGGAGATCTTTGGTCCCGTCGTTGTTGTCTCCAAGTTCAAGGATGAGAAGGATCTCATCCGCATCGCCAACGATTCGATCTACGGTCTTGCCGCTGCCGTCTTCAGCCGAGACATCAGCCGGGCGCTCGAGACTGCACACAAGCTCAAGGCTGGTACTGTCTGGGTGAACAACTACAACCAGCTTATGCCCCAGGTACCCTTCGGTGGATACAAGGCTTCTGGTATTGGTCGAGAGCTCGGCGAGTACGCTCTTGCCAACTACACCAACGTCAAGGCAGTTCATGTCAACCTCAGTATCCCTGCCCCCCTCTGAGCGATTGATCGTGTCGAAAGTAAAATGAAATTGCGTCTCGTTGATTCTTGTATTTCCGATGTAATGTCATCTTGTTCTCTGGATCATTCTACAGTGGAAGCATCGTGATGATGCTTTGAGCATGTGGTATTGGCAGGCACTGCAACGTCTCTTGTTCGCCGGATCGTGCTGATCTTTCCCCGATGCCGACGCCGATGCGGATGCGGCACCGATGCCATCGTTTGCGTTCTGTTGAGGAACAGAGCATGACGCGTTGGACCCTGAGAACGTGCCCAAAAAATATAAACGTCGGTCTTAGAGTGGCAAAAAAACCTGACCAAAAAAAGATCAAGTTGCGTGAGAGCAACACGAGAGCTGAAGCAGCGCAACTGCACCCCGCAACAAAGCCGAGAGCGTGAGACAAAGGCAAGTTAGCGCACGGAAGCATGTCCACGTTCGCTCCTCTTGTTTTTACTTGGTGTGACACTTTTGCACCCCTAATCACTTTAACCTCCTTTCTACTTCAAACGTCACTCTCCATTCTCCACCGCACCCTCGTGACACCCTCTCGACTTGCCATCGGTGTTGATCACCTCCACACCAAGGCTAACATCCGTAGACAGCGTGGAGACATCACATAGTCTTATCCTCTCCACCATACTCCTAGACAACCTATCACCAGTACATCTCCATATCTATCTCTTTGCACCACCTTCGATGTTTGTTTAAGAAAGCCTTATCCTCATCGCCGGCTTTCGCCCACGGCATCCGCCAACACGACGCAACTCTTGCTCCATCTCGGACACCTTCACGCGCCACCATGTCGCAATTCGTCTTTGCTGATCGATTCGTTCTGCCGGAGGGTTCTGCCCTGGCCTCCAGCAGACTGCACACCATCTTCTATGCTTCTCTCATAATTCAGCATCTCGTCTTTCATGGCTTGTCCCACTCCTGGCTGAAAGGCGATGGCAAGGAGATGCTCAAGAAGCGGTGCTGGATTCTCACTACCCTCGCCAGTTTCGTCATGTGCATTGCCAGTTTACCATACCTCTGTGATCTTCTCCTCGGCGGTTTCGATCTTCACGCGATCCGACCGAGAACCAAGACAGTTGCCGAGCCATTGGCTGCTTTCTTTGTTGCCTACCTTCTCTCTGACCTCACGCTCGGCTCCATCTACTATCGAAAGCTGATCAACCTTTCGTCGGGATGGATTCATCACACCGCCTACGCCTTTCTATTCGCATTCTGGGTCCACAAAGGCTGGGGACACATTGCAGCGGCAGCTGCCATCTTCGAGCTGCCTACTCTCATCATGGGAGTTGCCTCCATCCATCCTCCACTTCGCTCCAACATGGCTTTCACCGTCACCTTCTTTGCTACACGCGTCTTCTACCACTTGGCTTTGCTGATCTCCAGTATCACCGAACATGGCCGCAGCGCTCCTGGCATCAACGGCAGTTGGGGTCCCACCATCAGCCTTGCTGTCACCTATCCCATGCATCTCTGGTGGGGTTACAAGTGTATCTGCAGCATTCGACGTAGGATGTACAAGAGGAAGCTCGAAGCAGCTCAGGTCGCAAAGGAGAAGGCTTCCCTCGCCTCTGCTGCCGGTCAGCTCTTCAACGGCATGCCAGCGCCCGATACCAGCAGCGCCGTCAACACCCCTGCCGTTACACCTGGCGCAGGCGCAATTCCAGCAACCGCCAACTTTGGTGCCACTGGTCCAGTCCATGCCGCCTTCGCCCGCGCTGCATCGGCTGCTCGACCTCCTGTCAACCTTCTATTGCCAAAGCGTCGCCGGGACCAGCGAAGTGGAGCTGAGGCAGATGCGACCCACCCACTTCTCACCAGAACGCTCAATCCGCATTACATCAACTCAAACTCGGTCTTTACCGCACCCGTGGCACCCGATGGAGCTGGGCCGGACGATGTCGAACCTTTTCTGGCGATTCGTTCTCCTGCCGAGGTTAGCGACCGAGCTCGTCGTTTAGTGGCCGATGCCGTTCGCAAGGTATGGATCAATGCTCCTGCCAGCTGGCGTCGTCAATTCGAAGAAGAAGCGGGTGTTCGACCGAAAGGGCTCGGTGCCGCAGGCCGCATTCCTTCGTACTCTACGGACGAGTCTTCGGAAGAGTACGAGGAGGCTGACTCGGACTCGATCGCGTCTTCCACCGCCACCTCCGGCATGTCAGAATCTCGCGCACGCCGCTACATCCAAGCGCAGCGTTTGCGCATCCGTCGGGCCGTGCTCCGCGCTGTGAGAACAGCCATTAATGGTCGAGACGCTGACGGTCTCAAAGCTGTGACCTCACTGGACGGCAATCGGATCGACGCTTTTGCCGATGGTGCCGTCGCCGGTGCCGGTGACATCCGACCCTCTGGCATTGATCGGACTCTGCTTTCGCTCGACTTTAGCTCGCTCGTCAAATATCTTCCCCCGGACTTCCTCGGGCAAGACTACGAGATTCGGGAGTTCCCGGTCGAGCAAGTGGCGCAAGGCGGGCGTCGTCGACGCATCGTTGGCCAAATTCGCCGACGTATGGAAGTTGCCCGACGTGACTTTGTTGTATTCGATTGATCTTTGTCACGACAACATGACATCTCAACCCTCATGACCGTCTCGATCAGCTCCATGTAGATTCAGACTTTGACCTAACGCCTTGCGTGTACTTCGCAATATATACCCCATTCCGCATCGTTGTTCTCGACCATTGAGTTTGAAGTTTGCTGACAGATTGTCGCCTCTTGCTCGAGTCTTGGCGACAGCGCAGAACAGAGCGATCTCATGGAAGGCGCCGACACTTTGACGGTAGAACACGGAGCACGATCAGCCCGTCACAAAGCATATGAGGAGCAACAGAACTTGTCATGTATCTTCAAGTCTGCACCTTGCCAGCACCTTGCCAGCACCTCGCCAGCTCTTCGGACCGAGCTGCGGACGAGCCGTTGGCATGTGACCGCATCAATTGCGGAGTGCATCTTGCTGGCTGGCGGCAAAGACTATCGAGTTGGTCTTATGCGGTCATGTATCGCAAATCCACGGCCGCCGTGGCGGAGTCCTGACTCGCATGAACCGATCGATGACGCCACAGCCCACGTCGACCATGCCAATCTAGTATACGCGACGAGGTTAGGTTTGAACTTGAGGCTGTTCATGATCGGATCGGAAGTCTGCTGTGGGGTTGCGCAGACGAGTTGCAGTGCTAGTTAGAGCCTTGTTGTTGTCAGGCATTTGTCAAATAAAACTCAGATCGCCGGACCCTTCATTTTTTCGAACCTTGATCTTATGCAACGGATCTTCATGAAGGGTTCGGAAGATGCGCCACCGACCATCGCGGCTTCTTTTGTCGCAGAAGGATTGACGCTGTCCTGCTCTTTGTTTCAGCAAGGTAGCCTGATTTGATATTCTGGGGCGCTAAGTTAGCTTATTTCCTCATTTCGCCGGTATTGCAGTCCGGCGACGTGGAGAAGGCGCTTCGGTAGGTTCTTCTGATCGTTTGCTCGGATGTGTGGTCTGTACTTTCTCAGATTTATGTGTCTTGAAGAGGAACAAGAGAACAACTGACTTTAGGACTGAAACCTGCAAGCTTGCAGGCGGTACAGTAGTTTGCATTTTTGATGCGCTGCAGAAAGTGACAACGTTGACACCGGTGACAAAGGCAACCTGGCCTCAATGCCACTGCAATGCAAGGCTGACCTGCTCGACTCGGCAATGTCAACTCGATGCTGGAGCTGTGGCTCTTGGCCTTCAGCACGTTCATTTCGAGCTACCCTGAACAGTTTTGCCGATGAGGAAATCGTCGTGGCTTCGCTGTGATGCAGTTAAACCTGCTCTTGATCAGACAATTCGTAGGAAGCTGAAACGAGCGCCTGTAAAGGAAGATGCAGATCCCATTTCCGTCAAGGAGCATATAAGCTGTGCATGATGGCCGGAAGGGGAAGCATTCCACATCGCTTCTGGCGTCCCTTTCCTCAACATGGTATGCCTGTCATTACTCGCAAGCCTGGGCGCTGCCCTTGTGGCTACGAGTGTCTCTGCATCAAGCTGCACATTCACCGATGCGGCGAGCGCCAAGGCAGGTAAAACAGCGTGCAGCACGATCACGCTCTCCAACATTCAGGTGCCTGCGGGCCAGACGCTGGATCTGACAGGACTTAAAAGCGGAACGAAGGTGATCTTCTCTGGCACCACAACCTTCGGCTACGCTGAATGGCAGGGACCACTCATTAGTATCTCGGGTGACAGCATTGGCATCACTGGTGCATCGGGATCGCTTATCGATGGTGGAGGTTCCAGGTGGTGGGACACAAAGGGCAGCAACGGGGGCAAGACGAAGCCCAAGTTTTTCTTTGCACACAATCTCAACAACAGCAAGATCTCTGGGCTGAACATCAAGAATACTCCGGTGCAAGGCTTCAGCATCAATGGCTGTACCAACCTGTCGCTGGACCGAGTGACAGTCGACAACTCGGCTGGAGACGCTGGTGAGCTTGGGCACAATACGGACGCATTCGATGTAGGAAGCTCAAAGGGTGTTTTCATCACGGGTGCGGTGGTTCACAATCAGGATGATTGCCTTGCGGTCAACTCGGGCACCAACATCGTGTTCTCCGGCGGGTATTGCAGTGGTGGACATGGACTCTCTATCGGAAGTGTGGGTGGTCGCAGCGACAACACTGTGGACGGAGTTGTTATCCAAAACTCGCAAGTAGTGCAGAGCGACAACGGAGTGCGGATCAAGACCGTCGAGGGAGCTACAGGATTGGTGAACAACGTGACGTTTGCTAACATCAAGATCTCAGGAATTGCCAAGTATGGAATTGACATCCAGCAGGATTATCTGAATGGAGGCCCAACCGGACAGCCCAGCAATGGTGTCAAAGTGACCAACATCCACATGAATGGAATTACGGGCTCTGTGAGCTCGACGGCGACGCCGATCTACCTGCTGTGTGGCCAGGGATCATGTGCAAACTGGAAATGGTCGGGCGTCTCGATCTCAGGTGGGAAGAGGAGCACCAAATGTACCAACTATCCGAGCCCTGCCTCCTGCTAAAAATGAGTTTTCTCAACTCAGGACAAAAGAAGAAACGCTAGCAGGTGAGTGACTGTATCGGAACTTGTCGGATGCTGATCGTTCAAATCGGGAATGACTACTGTCGTTGTACATCGTCCTTGATCCTCGTACGATCAAGGACAATCTTGTCTGAAGCACGGAATAGAATCGTGTCATGGAAGATGGAAAAAGGAACTTTATAATCAAGCAATGGAATACCCCTTTCACTTCTTGTACGGTCGTGTCAGCAGACTCATGCCTGATCTGCGAGTGAATCGCTACACTGGCATTCCCAACACACAACAACGTCTGCGTCTGATGATGGATTCGGCAAGAAGTTGATAGTGAACCAACGATGCCGCTTATCTGAAAGCAGCAGCCTTCTTATTGAGAGATGCCACCGTTCTGCGGATGAGAGTCGAGGGCAAAGCAGTTTTTCCGCTGATGGCCGCTCACATGGCCTTTGCCCAAACGAAGGGCTCCCAGACCTTCGGATGAGCTTGACGATGTTTGACAGGCCCCAATGCCATCAAAGAAATTTTCGGAAGATTGATGCTCGAGCCCTCTGCGTGCATTATGGTGAGCACTGCCATCTTGACGGTTGTTTGAGGCCCTTTGTCAGTTTGCGGAGCTGTGATTAGAGCCAGGCCGACGCCGAGCTACAGTTGTCCAAACAAAGCAGATCGGCAAGGGATTTTGACGGCCTCACAGTGCGCAAGGCTATGGGTCTAGACATATCGCTGAGTGCAGCGATGGGTCTCAGTCGCGTACACAGAGCCTTTCTTCGACTTCGACTTTCAACGTCGGCGTGTGTTTGACGCTCCGCTTTCAAGAGGGCGGCTCGGCAGCAAGGAAAAAAGCGGTCGGACACCGCCAATTTTTTTCGCATTTCTTTTTTGGTTTTTTCCAGCATCGGTGACACCTGCACGCCTGCCTTGTAGATCCGTGCAGCGACACCGACGCAATGGTGCCGCGTGCAAGGCATGTCAAACAGCCTTTCGAGACATCTCATTGAAGAAAAGAAGAAAACTTGAGACACCCTTGCGCGAAGAGAGCGGCATAAAAGAAGACAATGGCACATTGGTCCTGTCTTCCACTTGTGCTGCTGCAAGCATCAGAAGGACTCTGGCTCGGGTTTGATTTGTCGAGCCCAGTTCTCAAATGATGCTTGAGCCTCGTGTCTGGACACTGCAGTAACTATGGGAGCAAGTTTGAGGGTCATTATCAAAACTGCATCCATCGCGAAATCCGAGCCGCTTTTTGCCGGTGCACGTTGCCCTTCCCCTAACCGAAGCATAGACCGGCGAGCAACTATGGGACCGTGGCAGGCGCAGGTGCCTATCAATAGGTTTGAACAGCTTCTGTAGGGTCTTTGCCGATTAGTTTCCTACTTTGTGCTTGGACGTTATCAAATAGCCTATCATGGAAGTCGGATTGCTCGGCTCAATACATGGAAAGAGGAAAGGCTGCATTAGCGTGCGTTGTCGACGGACATGGCGGTCACAATGATTCGCGGTGTGTGTGGCAATGCCGGCTGGTATACCTAGCGAACAGTGATCGTGAAAGCGAGCCAGATCTGAGTTCAACAGTCTGTGTTGTGATAGGATGAAATAAATCATACTTGTGCCAGGTCGCGAGGTGGAACAAGCGACTAACAACGACAACTGGTTCTGTGCTTTGCCATGTTCAGTATGAAGTGCAATTTCACCTGCTGTAAAGTGTGAAATGTGAAGCAACGCAAAGCACCTCGGCTGGCTGTGCATGCCTTTGATCGGAGCTGGCTTGGATGCGAGCTGCAGCGGCCATTGACAAGGGGGTACTGGAACGCATAATCGATGTGATAGAAGACCAGGCACTCCGACTGTGTCAGCTCAAAATCCAGTTAGGAAAAAAAAGAATCTCAACTTGAGTGCGTTCCATCGTCACGACGTGTTCTCTAGGGTCAGCTCCAGGTGACCTACATGCACATGTCTCGCTTTCCCCTCGTCGCTTCCTTTTGTCTGTCTCTCTGCCTTCTGGTAGCGTTGTTGGCGAAATGACGAAGGGACAAGAAGGGCGGACAGCCTCAGTGGGCCCGGCATGCCCTCGATGCTTCGGCGAGAGTCGAATGAAACACATGAGCACGGAGGAGTATCCTCTTCGCATGCTTCTTTCACGACAGAACCTTGACATTTCCTGATTCTCTGCATCTTTCCCTCAGAGCATCAACAAGCTGTCGTACAGTGTGGTAAATGCTCACTACAACCAGGAAAGAGATGTTATGCAAAGCAAAGCAAAGCCATACATATGGTTGCTGCGTTTTGCGCTCGGGGCTGTGCGGTCAAGTCCAGACACGAGAAAGAAATGATGAGCAAAAAGAGGAATGATGACTTCACTGTGCTCTTCATGCAAATTTGCGCTTCCCGTCGGCCACCCGTATCGACACAAGCAACACGGAGGGTACAGTAACAACAAAGGCATTCGCGCACAGCGGCAATCATTTGGACGCAGGGTCAGCTGCGGAGAGGGAAAAAAGGAAAATTCCACTTGCATATTCCAACAGCTGCGGAAGCACGAGCCTACTGTAGCCCATTCAAATCGTAAACAAGAGAAATAAATTTCAGAGACCTCGGATCCCAAATGCATCATGGTTGCAGTCCTGTACTGCACAGTAAAAACAAAAGAAATCAAAATAAGACAAAAAATTACGGGTGACTGAGCACGCCCACGCAGCTTCGGCGAGCCTCCTACATCATACCTCTACTACCCTCCGACAGCAGTCTCAGTGACATTCGACTGCACTCCGTTCTCGCCCTCGCAACGCCTGATACTATCACGGAAAACGAAGGAGATAGCGTGAGAAAGTGACTGGTCTCTCTGAAACTGGGTTTTCTTTTTTTGCCTTCCATCACTTCAGCAATGCCGCCCGGATTGACAGACAAGCCACATGCCAAGTTTAATTGTATGACCAACTCACGCGTCGGTAGGCCCTCCTCTGTTGTTTCTATATAACACTACCTTTGCCCCTCAGATTGCCAAGCTGTCTGCTCTTCCTTCCCGACTATCATCAAACCCAAAGACGTCAACGTCGCCCTCTTCTCCTCACCTCTGCGCGTCGACCGCTTTCAACGTCGTCACTGCGACTTCCATCATGCCGCCGTTCAACCTTGTCTCTGGTCCGGCGAAGCTGGTGTTGGCCGCCTTGCTGGTCCAGCAGGCCGCCGCCCAGAAAGCCAGCGAAGGAGGCGCTTCCACCTCCACCGTCGTCTCGTCCATTATCCTGAACGCAATCATCTTTGCTATCATCTTCGCCGTCTTCCTCCTCGCCCGTCCTCGTTTCAAGCGCGTCTATTCGCCCCGGACTTACCTCGTCACACCTGAGGAGCAGATCGCGCCCCTTCCGCAATCACTCTTTGGCTGGATTCCAGTATGGCTCAAAACACCTACTACTACCATTCTCGAAAAGAATGGCCTTGACGCCTACATGTTCGTCGAATACCTCGAGATGATGCTCTGGGTCTTTGTTCCCATCTTCATTCTCTCCTGGATCGTTCTCATGCCTACCTACGGTGCCAACACCAACGGCGAAGGAGATGGCTTCAACCGCTTCATCCTCAGTCGTGTCGGCAGCAGTGCTCAGCAGCAGAAGCGCCTTGTCGCTCCTCTTCTCATTCAGTGGATCTTCACCTTGTGGCTTCTCTGGAACATTCGCTCACGCATGTCCAAGTTTATCAAGCTGAGACAGGAATTCCTTGTCTCGCCTCAGCACGCCTCTTCGGCCCAGGCTAGGACGGTCTTGATCACCGGTATCCCCAACGAACTTCTCAGTGAGAAGAAGCTTCGCGCCATGTACTCGCAGCTTCCTGGCGGTGTTGCCAAAATTTGGCTCAACCGCAACCTCAAGGAGCTCCCCGATCTCTACGACGAGCGGGAAAAGTGGTGCAACAAGCTCGAGTCTGCCGAGACCAGCCTCATCAAGACCGCTTACAAGCTCGTCAAGAAGGGCAAGGCTCAGGACGCTAGCGGCTCGCTTCCCGATGCCGATGTCGAGATCAACGCCGAGGTAGCTGACCAATACGTTCCTAAGAAGAAGCGTCCTACCCACAAGCTCGGCAAGGTTCCCTGCATGGGTGAGAAGGTCGACACCATTCACTGGTGCCGAGAGGAAATCGCTCGTCTCAACAAGGAGATCGAGAAGAAGCGCTCCGAGATTGCCGTCGACTACAAGAACTACCCTCCTCAGAGCAGCGCCTTCATCCTTTTCAACACCCAGATCGCCGCTCACATGGCCTCCAAGTCGCACGCTCACCACGAGCCTTACCGCATGACCAACCGATACGTCGAGGCTCACCCCGACGATGTTGTTTGGGCCAACATGAACATGAACCCTTACGAGCGCAAGATTCGCACTGCGATCGGCTGGGCCATCACCATTGCCCTTATCATCTTCTGGGCTGTCCCCGTTGCATTTGTCGGTGTCATCTCCAACATCAAGGGTCTCGCCAACGATGTTCCCTTCCTCGGCTGGCTCAACAGCATCCCCACCGTTGTTGTTGGTATCATCCAGGGTATTCTTCCCACCGTGTTGCTTGCTGTCCTCAACATGTTGCTTCCTATCTTCCTGCGTCTTCTGTCGCGTCTCAGCGGTGTCCCCACTCGCAGTGGCATCGAGCTCGACCTTCAAGGACGATTCGCGGCATTCCAGATCGTGCAGAACTTCCTCTTCCTTACCTTGGTCTCTGCTAACGCTGGTCAGATTGCTACCTATGTCGCCAATGTCGCGTCTCAGCCCACCACTTTCCCCGGTCTCTTGGCAAAGGCCATCCCCCAGGGTTCGCTTTTCTTCCTCAGCTTCATCGCCCTCCAGGGTCTCTCCGGTGGTGCTGCGCTCTTTGGTCAGCTTCCTAGCCTGGCTGTCTACTACGTCAAGAAGTTCTTGCTTGCATCCACCCCCCGCAAGGTGTGGCACATCGACCACGATGTCGGAGGACCTGCATGGGGCACTCTCTTCCCCGCCATGACGCTGCTCACCGTCATTGGAACCGGTTATGTTGCCATTGCACCTATCATCAACGGCTTCGTCGCTGTCACCTTCTTCATCTTCTTCCTTGGCTATAAGTACCTCTTCCTCTACGTTTACGACACCAAGCCCGCCAGCGAGACTTCGGGTCTCTTCTTTGGCAAAGCCATCCGCCACATCTTTGCTGGTCTGTACGTCGAGATGGTCATGCTCACTGCCATCTTCTTCTTGGCTCAGTCCGTTGATGCTGCTGGCAACAAGACTCAGTCGGCCATTCCCGAAGGT
This sequence comes from Ustilago shanxiensis, assembly GCA_019972555.1. Classification (NCBI taxonomy): domain Eukaryota; kingdom Fungi; phylum Basidiomycota; class Ustilaginomycetes; order Ustilaginales; family Ustilaginaceae; genus Ustilago; species Ustilago shanxiensis. The sequence continues at coordinate 1,005,273 of BPMX01000005.1, read as the reverse complement.
GCTTTCATGGTCGTCTTGATCGTCATCGTGATCGGATTCCACTACTTCCTCAACGACTCGTTCAAGGAGCTTGAGACCGCTTTGCCCCTTTCACTCACCGTCGGTAGCAACACCGATGCTCAGGCTCACCTCGGCAACGACCGAACCTCAGGTGAGACCGCCTACAACGAAAAGAGGGCTCTCGGACACGGCCAGGGCAGCTCGACTGTCGAGGCTGCTCCAGCCATCCAGGGTGGCGCTGCCACCGGCAACGGTTACGATGGCACTAACGGCGAAAAGCAGCATCAGCAGACAGTGGCTGGTCTCACTCAGGAGCAGGACTCGGCCTTCTACCATCCCTCGCTCACTGGCGAGCAGAAGCCTATCTGGTTGCCCAACGACAAGTTTGGCATCGGCCGTGCTGGTGTCGCCTCGGCTCGCAAGGCTGGCCTCGATGCTACCTACGAGCACACCTCGGTCACTGACAAGGGCCAGGTTCAGACCGACGCCTACGAGCCCCCTGGTGAGCCTCTGGTCTAGATGTTGTGTGCCACAATCATTCTTCAAGTTGGTCTCTGAGTAGAGGACTCGTCTTCATCAGGACTATATATCCAGATCCGTGTACTCAATACCCGCCTCCTTAATCTTGCACTTTCTTTCAGTCTGTTTGTTGATTCTCACTCCTTCGCGTGCTTCGCGCTTTCATGCTGAATCTCATACCCGGACTCGTTCTTGGGCCGACGGCCGCTTGTGTCATTGCTCGTCTGCAGCCTGTGCTTGTACTGTACGACGTTTTCTGCCTCGTGCAGTCGTAACGTTACATCTGTTTCGGCTCGTTGAGGAATTCGTTACAACCGAATCTGCATGTTCTGTTCAGCCTTGCAGCTCAGCCTTGCAGCAATTGCCCGAAATGGAAAAAAGAAAGCAGAAATAATGTCGGCGATTTAATCGGCTCCCCACGCCGACGACCAAGTCCAGTGGAGGAGCTCCGCAACTCGTCACTTTGTTTGCTTCCGCCTCCGCAGTGATTGCTGTACCGGCGACCGCCTACTGATCAACGGCAGACGTGCTATCTTGGGCTTCTGCCGCGAACAAGCAGGTTTGTGCTCACCTCTTAAACTTGCCAGCCATATGCAATCATGACTGATCCCCTTGGCATGGTCGCTTGTCACCACCATCAGCCTCCTTCGTCAGATCTGTGAAAAGATCCGTACATTGCATCCGACCTCGCCACCATCTGTTTCGCCGCTGCAGGAGAGCCTGTATGAATACCATGACCGTCTCGACACCCAACGGCAACACTAACGGCTCGAGCGGGTCCAAGTCTGCTAGCTCGATTCCAGACTTCGACAATATCCCCGCCGTCGCGGGCATGCCTCATGGCTGTGCCTGGAAAGTGTGGGGTGAAGGCGACCAGCTTGGAACTCTCAACCTGCTCACACCAGAGATAGTAGCACAAGCAGCCCAAGAAAACATCCGCACTGGCGACAGAGTGCAGATCGATTGGGGTCTCGATAGCGTCGATGTCCCCGCAAATCAGCGCAAACACTTTCATCATGAGCTTATCGATCTCAAGAAGAAACTCGATGTCTATGCCACCGACGACGAAATCAACCTGAACACACAGACATCTTCACAATGGGACGGATTCAACCATTTTGCGCATCAGGCGACAGGAATGTACTACGGTGGACTCAAGCACGATGATCTTCATTCTGGGGCTGTCGACAAGGCTGACAGGAACAGCATGCACAAGTGGTGCCTTAACGGTGGTATTGCAGGACGAGGAGTACTGGTGGACTGGGTGCATTGGTGGGAGTCGACAAAGACAGAGCCTATTCCTCCTGCCAACTCATCATACCCTATCCCTCTATCCCAGATTGAGGAGGTACTCACATGGCAGAAGACAGAGCTGCGAACAGGCGACATTTTGTTGCTCAGGACAGGTGTGGTAAGATGGTTCGAGCAGGCGTCAAGTGAGGATAAGGTCAAGGGAATGATCGAGAATGACAATTTCCCCGGTCTCGAAGCGACAGAGGAGTCGAAACGATGGCTTTGGAACAATCACTTCGCTGCAGTCGCCAGCGACAACATGTCTTTCGAGTTCGGACCTCACGGTGGTAAGTGTCATTATATCCTCTCCTCCCCGGTGCTGAACAAGAGCCTAAGGCAACAGAGACGCATCTTGACATATACGTTTCAATTGGATGCTTCTTGTATTCTTCTATGTTATAGACTTGTGGCTTCACGAATGGCTGCTGCCTATGTGGGGCTGCCCCATCGGCGAGCTTTTCGACCTCGAGCGTCTGTCAGATGCATGCAAAAAGCACCAGCGGTGGACGTTCTTCTTCACATCCGCGCCGTACCGAGGTGAGTCGCTACCGGTGGTCCTTGCTTCAGCGATACGTTGCTAACCACAGCACTTTGGTGTTTCTCCATGCTCGCAGTCAAGGGAGGCATCGCGTCCTCTCCGAATGCAATCTGCATCTTCTGATTTTACTCATTTGCAACGCCCCGGCTCGTGTCTCCACTGTACTGTACTGTACTGTACTGTATCGTAATGTTCATTCGTCTCGTCGCTCAACGGAATCGCCCAAAAGTTAGGTAGAAAATGCTGACAGGAAAAGAACGTGAAATTCTGATATGAATTGGCGCTTTACATCAGAGTTGACTATGTTACAGCTCAGCAAGAGCAGTGCGACCACCAAGCAGCTCGACCAGCGCCTTGAGCTCGTGCCACCACGCTGTCTTACCACGCCTGTTCTTCATATCGGCGTGTTTGGCCATCTCCGTGGCCGAGGTGAAACAGATGGTTGACCCCTGAATGGTAATCATCACGGCAGTATCGTCCGAGTACGACTTCTCGCCTGCGCCAATCTTGGAAGATGCGGAAGATTGTGATGAGTTGCTGCGTTGCTTGAGGGCCTCAGACTCGAGGAACTCGCAGCACTTGAGTGCGAGACGGGTGGCGCGAACACGGTCCAACGGCGAAGGAACACCACCCTGAAGCGTGTGACCGAGGCTGGCAGAACGAGCATCAAAGAGGCTGTCTCCCTCCTCCTTGAGAATCTTGGTGATGACCTCAGTGGTGAAGACGTCGGAGGACTTCTCGTTGCGGATGACGAGCCTGCCCTCCGACTTGCCTTTGACGTCGAGCAAGAAACGCTTTTTGAGGAAAGCGACATCCTTGCCAAGTTGTTGGAGGCCAATGCCGACCTCGGGTGTGTAGACAAGCACGGCACCGGCTGCCAAGGCACCCATAACAGCAATGTATCCGCACTTGCCTCCTTGCGTCTCGACAACAAAGACACGGTTTCGCGAAGCCGAAGCCGATTGTTTGACTGCATCACATGCATCTACTAGAGCGTTAAGAGAGGTATCGGAGCCGAGCGAGAACTCGTTCATCGGTACATTGTTCGAGATGGTGGCCGGAAGGCCAACGATAGGAACGCGGAAGGCGGGGTATCGATCGCGGTTGTCATTCAGGATCTTGACGGAGCTGAAAGCCTCAAAACCACCAACAATGAGAAGGCCCTCGATCTTGTGCTCTTGCAATTTGGCAGCAACGGCACCGATGTCAATGTCCGGAAGATGACGATTGACACCGAGCTCGGAACCACCTCTTGTAGCCCAATTGTCGACACGGAGCCAGTTGAGCACCGAGACGTTGTCTTCGAGCAGTCCAGGGAAACCGTTGTAGATGACGACGGCATCGTGACCCTTAGCGAGACAGTAGCGAACCGCAGTGCGGGTAGCGGCATTCATACCTCCTGCAGGGGCGCCGACATGGATGATTCCCATTCGGAGACGCTTCTTTTCTGGTAGCCGCTCATCGTCGGTGATCTGACTGATGTACTTGAAGGCACGAAGACCTTCGGCAAATTCGGGATCGCGAAGTGCCAATGCTCCGTCGAAATCTTTCGACTCGATGAGCTTAGCGACCTTCTGTGTCTGCTCGACTGCAAACATGAGTGGGATGCGGGTGATCTTGTTCTCGCTGATGCCAATGACGTAGGACGGTGTTTCGGGTGTGGCTTCGAGCACCGCATCAACGGCCTCGATACCTTGAAGAGTGGCGAGGATACGGTCGTTGGCGTCGGGCTTGCCACCTCGCTGAGTGTGACCGAGGGTAGTGACACGAGTGTCGAGGCCGAGATCGTCCGAGAGGACGTTCTTGATCATGTCCGGGGTAATGTCGTTAAGTTCGCGATCGATAGCACCTTCCGCCACAATCACGATCGATTTTCGCTTTCCGAGATCTCTGTGCTTCTGAAGAACCTCGCACATCTCGGTGTGCCACTCCTGTCCCTGGGGCGGACGCTCCGGAATGAAGACGTAGTCGGCACCGGTAGCGATACCTGCCATTAGCGCAAGCCAACCGCAATGTCTGCCCATCACTTCAACCACAAAGGCACGAGAGTGCGAGGCAGCAGTCGAGGAGATCGAGTCGACGGCCTCGCAAATGCGTTGCAAAGCAGTGGAGGCACCGATAGTGATATCAGTGGTGGCCATGTCATTGTCGATGGAACCCACAAGACCGACAATGTTGAGATGGGCAAATTTGGTGGCTTGCTCTTCGGTAATTCTGCTCTTTGCTTTGAGCGATGCGACGAGATCGGGCCACTCGGCGCGCAGCTTGTCGGCGCCTGTGAGACTTCCGTCACCTCCACAGACGGCAAGGGCGTCAATGCCGTTGATAATGAGGTTGTAAGCAGCTTGCTCGCGACCTTCGGGCGTGCGGAACGTTTTGGATCTTGCGGTGCCGATCAGAGTGCCTCCTTGGTCCATCCAGCCTCGTACATCATCCCATCCTACGCGGATGATGTAGCGTCCTCTCAAGCCAAGTTCTTGTGCCTCTCCTACACCTTCACGCAAGAGCTCACCCTCGCCGTATGTAGGGACAAAGTCGGATTGTTCGGGATGACCATCGAGTTCACTCGTCTTGCCTTTTGCGTTCAGATCTTCAAAGAAAGTGGATGCGTTCCTGCTGATGGATGGGGTCGCTGAAGGAGTGTTTCCAGGAGAGTGATTACCGCGAACGAGGCCCTCCCAGCCTTCTCGAATGACGAATGCCTCACAGCCCCGGAAGATGGCCATCTTGACAACGGATCGAACGGCGGCATTCATACCTGCCGAGTCACCACCAGAGGTCATGACGGCAAGCCTTCGTGGCTGACCTCCATTGTTTGCAGGGGCGAACTTGGAGGGGAAAGGCTTGGCGGATTGCGCCGCAAAGGTGTTCTCCACACGGATGGCGGGGGCAAAGGGAGGCATGGTTGCGATGACAGGCCAATTGTGGAAACGGATTTGGTGTTTGCGAGGGTTGGGCCGAGTGCAATCTGAGATGGATGCTTCAGTTGAGCACTTGCTCCTCGAGCTCGTGTGGAGGAAGAGGGCTCTTCTGGAAGATGGCTGATTGCCTCAGCGAAGACAGTTGAGAGTAGTCGTGACGAGCAGTACAAAGAAGTCGAAATTGGTAGATGAGGAGTGGTGATCACAATTGATGAAGGATGACAAGGTAGCGATTGGAGCTCAAGCGTAGAAGATGGAGCGGTGAGAAATGGATGACGCTTGGCTTCTGATTTGTGTTGCTCTTTTGGAGAGGAGTGATTTCATATCGATAGGCAGCGCTTTGCCAGTCAAGAAGGAAAAAGTCAGGGTATCCGTGCAGATCTGATCTTCGCTTTCCAACCTGATAAAAAAAAAAAAAAGTCCCAAAAAGGTCGCGTTACTCTATGAGAGTCTTTTCGAGAAGAAATCTCCTAGGGCTCAGCAGTCTCAATCCCACCACCATCATGTGAGAAATCTTACCGAGAAAAAAAGGATTAGTTCGGTCGGATTTCGGATCAATTCTCCCAGGCTGCAGACTTTGATATGACACTGTAGGCTCATGCGCTTGCGACAACTTTGTCTGAGGCCAGTGTGAGCTTTCCAAAGACAGAAGTCATCAAGGTCTCATCTTGAAGATGGCCTCTAGCCGGCCAGGGCTGCTGGATTCAGAAAGACAAAGAGCTCGCTGAGCTGGACGACGTACTGTATAGACTCTCTGGAAGGTCATGCGCCTCTGCATTGACTTCCATAGCTTGTGTGCCAGCTTTGTATGTCGATTGAAAGAAGTGGAGGTCAGGGACTCGATCGGGTTATCGGTCTTCATCTTGAAGTCACATCAGCGATGCGCCGGCTCCATTCCATTCACCTCGCTTAGTTGTCATGGTCTGCTACCTTGTTCCCACGCTTGTTTCGAGTCACACATGTGAATCAATTCGCCTAATACTGTACAGTACTGTACAGTGTACTGCACTGCACTGTGTACACTGAAACGAGCTCAAACAGCTCGAACCCTGAGTACGATAGGAGTAGTTAATCGGTTGGCGACTTAATCGCGACGATGGTCCGTCAAAGCACGGGAAGTACAACTCCGTGTACCGGCGGAAAGCAAATGATTGCGCAAAGACCAAGTATGGAATTGCTCAGAGACCCATCAGCAAAGTTGAATAATGGAGCTCGCGATTTGAACAGCGTTGGCAAGAGACATATTCAGAAGCTGCTGTACAGTAGAATGTCGACGAGCTGGCATAAGAAGCGCGATTGAGGGCGTGATGGAGACGTTAGCTGGCACATGGCAATCGAGGGTAATTGTAGCCGTGGCTTTGCGAAGCGAGATCTGGCGACGAAGGGACTTTGCATCTCAATTCACGAAGAAGTGGACGCGCGCTGACGAGACTGGTGTGACTGCGAAGAAGGCAATCGCGCTCCAGTCGTGCAAGCTTTTCGGCAAAGAGTATTGCCCTACGCGAGGTGAGGGGCAACGGGAACCAAGACTCTGGAATTCGCCAAGACACAGTCACAACCATCCACGTTTGAAGCTTTGCTGCTCATTACAAGAAGGGCGTGTGCAGTGCAAGTGTGTCCTTGTGGTGTTTGAAGATGTGTGTACTTGCTTGGATGGTGATAACGGGGAGCAAATGCATTCTGGTTCTCTGGTGGTGTGGATTCGTTAGCACATCCAAAGAGCTACGTCGTCTGTCAGGCATTCAACTCCCGCACAGCCCTCCCTCACCTTTGTGTAATGCGAGATTGAGGCTGCGTTGCTGGTTCTGCCGTTCAACTCACATCCGGTCTTGTCACGAGTAGCATTGCGTGCGGTGAAATGGTAAAACCTCGGTCATCTCGATCTTGCTGTCTTCAGCTGCCAGTGATCAAGTCTGTCGATGGTTCACGTTTCCGTACCAAACCGATCGCATTGAAGAGCAAGGTCGGTGTCCAAGCATAAACATGTGCTGACAGGAACCCAGAAGGGATTCTGACAGGATGCAACATTGGCAAACTCAGCGCCTTCGCCTCCTCTGTCATAGGGCCCGATGGGCCATGAAGATGAAGCATGATCAATTTGCTATCTGTTGTGTCTTGTGGTTTGCAGGATAGGTCTGTCGATAGCAAACCAATCGGACGGCGGAGTTGTGTCAACGCGCCACTCTGCTCTATGCTAGCTTCATGCTGCAAATCCTTTTCACATCACTCAGCCCCTGGGTCGGAAATGACTGGAAAGAAGAAAATTAAGATTGCTTCTCAGCTCCGACTGAAGACCTTTTGCACAAATAAGTTAGAGGGTCTCCTTGAGTGCGTGATTGTAGATTCTTCTCTGCTTGCTTTTGAACGAGATGAAGGTAGAAATGAAACGTCCCGCAGACACAGCTTTGCCTGCGTAGGACCGCTCGACATGTTGTTGGCGCCTCCTTCCGATTGGAATTTGCGTGCGTCGGCACAGGTGTTATTGGTGGGGGGCAACGCGGCACAGAGCGCTGAATCTTGAGACTGACAGCGAGTTAAAGCGAGACTATGCTACTCTGCTCTCTTGGCTTAAAGTCCAGATGAACCCCTTGCTTCGATTTTGACACTTCGTTTGTGTGCAACTTTGTGGATAAATCAATTCAACCACAGCAAATGTGTCGCCTGCCAATCTCTCCCTCTCCCTCTCGCCCTCCCTCCCCCTCTCTCTCACGCATTGTCTGTAGATGGGGCGTCAGATTTAGAATCTGCCACCCGCCTGCCCGTCCGCTCGCGCCTTGACTTGCTGTGTAGCAGTCAAGACACGCACACGTCCACGGTGCACAAGCGCCCCGTCCGCTCGCTCTCTGGGCTGCTGCTTGCGCCTGCTCGTTTTTTGTTCCTCCTCCTCCCGCATTTTTGAGGGCTTTCTTTTTTACCAACCCGCACCACGCCTAAATGTGAATATAATGCATCGCAACACAACTCGTGCCTTGTGCTGCTGCTGCTGCTGCTGCTGCTGCTCTTTTGCTGCTGTGCAGCACATTATGCTGAGACCCGCAATCAACTTTACGGTACGGCAACCTCAGCTGTCTCGTAATTTGAACAACGCAACACCCACACACCCACACACACACTCCCTCTCGTTCACACACACACGAACACTTTCTCACACGCTCACGTTTTGATATCCACTTCTTCATCATCCACCTTCCTTCTCCTTCACCTTCTCTTCCATTCTCCGAGCGTCTCTCTCGTCGTCTTTGATAACACCACGCGCGCTCTCTCTCTGTCTCTCTCTTTCTCTGTGTCTCTCCTCTGGCGACAGTCACCTTTGCGCTTAGCGAACAAACGGCTCTTCACTATCACACCTTCATTGACACTATCGCCTCATTCGCTCGCTCAAACGCGTTGCTGCTCAGCATCCTCACATTCGCGCTCCGTTCTCTCCGCATCTTCCGCACTCTCCGTTGTCTTTCACAGATACGCAGGCGTCGTTACTGTCGGTCCGATTACTGCCTGGAATCCTTGCTGCCTTCGCTGCGACTTGTTCTTGTCCAACACCAACGATTACCTCTCAACTGACAGCTCCAAAGTGACTCGCAATACTTCATCTTCTCGTCGACTTCGAGCGCCCAAGCCTCCCAACTCAAACAGCCGCACTTCATCCTTTCCATCAGGCCCCACCTGTCCGTATGCTCACCGTGGTGCTCATCTGAACTCGACGACAGCCACCTTTCCCGCATCGGCTCTTCCGACGGTCATATCCGGCTCTTCCGACGCCGATCTCACTTCACTGGTTGGTACAATCTCAGCAAGATAGCAAATTCGAAAGTGCGGCTGATCAACTCAGCACAACTGCCACCATCATCCTCCTTTCGATCAGAAACAATCCGATCGCGATCATCGTATTCGACTTGCGGCCCAATCGCTTCCGCATCGTCCTGACGCACCGCTTCCAGAGTCCTCCCACGCTCGACCATGCCTTTGTGTACAGTCAGCACATAAGCTATGGCCCAGGTTGCTCTTAGCTCACAGCTACCTCTTGCGCCTTCCCACCACTCGCACCGCGATCAACAATACCGCCAACCTATTCGACCAAACGACGGGCACGGCCCTAACGGCGTCATGCACGCCTCGGCCCCAGCTGCCCCGCACAGGGGTGCAGCTGACGTCCCTTCGGGATCATATATGGTCTCAGGTTCGTCAGCTCCAGCGGCGACCACATCATCCTCGCTTCGTCCGCCAGATCAAGAGATGCCAACTACCGCCGCCTCTCTCATGCGCGAAGGTCCAAGAGATTTTACCGTCATCAAAGATGTCGGTGACGGCTCTTTTGGTACTGTCTGCTTGGCAGATTGGAAGAGTCCGTTGCCGAGTGGCACCATGCTTTCACCAATGCAACATCCGACCACGCGTCCCGAATACATTGGCAAGCGTCTCGTGGCCATCAAAAAGATGAAGAAGCCTTTCCCCAATTGGCAGGAGTGTATGAAACTCAAGGAGCTTAAATCGCTCCTCACAATACCGCCGCATCCCAACATTATTCCCCTATACGATGCTTTCCTTATGCCTACCACCAAAGAGCTCCACTTTGTTTTCGAGTGCATGGAAGGCAACCTCTACCAGCTTACAAAGTCGCGCAAGGGTCGTCCACTCGCCGCCGGTCTAGTCGCTTCCATCTACGAACAGATCGTACTCGGCCTCGAACATATCCATCAGCACGGCTACTTTCACCGAGACATGAAGCCCGAAAACTTGCTCATCACCACTACCGGACTCGCGGATTACCCCAACATCCAATCAGGTGCACCTCCAGAGAAGGATGTCCTCGTCATTGTCAAGCTGGCCGACTTTGGTCTGGCTCGCGAGACTCTTAGCAAGCCTCCCTATACCGAATACGTATCCACGCGTTGGTACCGTGCTCCGGAGGTCCTCCTGCGTTCTCGGGACTACAGTAACCCTGTCGATATGTGGGCACTAGGCACCATTCTCGCCGAGCTTGTCAATCTCAAGCCACTCTTTCCAGGTCAAACCGAGGTCGACCAGGTCCTTCAAATCTGTGAGGTGCTCGGTGACCCGAGCCACAGCTACGGCTACGATTCACGATCGAGACGCAATGGTGGTGGACCATGGGACAAGGGTATTCGCATGGCAAGAGCTGTAGGCTTCACGTTTCCTATCTGCAAGCCTGCCAAGTTCTCGCGCCTCTTTTCTGACCGCGTCCCACAAAGCCTCATCGATTGTATCGAAGACTTGCTTCGGTACGATCCAAAGGCTCGACTCACTAGCAAGGACTGCGTGGAGCACGAATACATGAAGAAGGAAGCGCCGCGCTTACGACCGCCACAGGCGAAGCCCGTCGTTAGCGCGACATCACCGATTCGTCCGCAGGGTGCCTTCGCTCCCAACAATGGCGCTTCACGACCCATCCCTCCATCTCACTCTGGACCCCTCTCTTCGCACGCCACAAAGCCGCCATTTGGAGCTGCCGACTCCAACCTCAGACCGCTTGCGATGCTGCGTCAACCCGATGGCTCGGCCGTGGTCATGGTCAACGGCAGCCGTGCACACGCCAATGCTTCCAGCTCCACCACAAGCAGTCCTGCTGTCGCGAATATGCATGCTTCACCGGCGTCCCCAATGCAAGAAGATGGCGCCGAAGTTCAATGGTCTCCGCCTGTGCCCTCTACGATGAGAGAGGTCTCCCTCTCAGGATACCCAGCCTTCCCGGACTCTGCTTCCGTCTATGCCCAAAGCAGCTCCGCTCATCATGACGGGCCCTCCTCTGGTGCACCGTCCTCAGATGCTACTGTGGTCCTCGGTAATGCTTCGATGGTGCGCTCCGACGTCCATCCGTCGGAAGCCACGCTTAAACATGGTGACTATCGCCACGGGCAAGCTCTGCAGGCGCATCAGTACGAGCAGTACAATCGTCAGTATCGACAGGACGCTGGCCAAGCACAGAGACGCAGCCACGACAACCATGCCTCTGCCGCCTTTGATCGCGATCAAGCTGCTCGATCAGGTGCGTTCATACCGTATGCTGCTGCGTATCCCGCTAACGGCATGCAAGGCTCGATGCCTGCTACAACCTCTTCCGGCGATCTGTCGCAGAAGAACGACTCGAATGCTAGTAACGAGACCATTGGCTCGCGCGACAAGGAGAGACGGAGGAGCAAGGCCTGGGGCCTGAACATCTCGTCCGTCTTCGGCGGCAGCGGCAGCAGCGGAACGGCGGTTGGCAGTGGCGGTGCGGGCAGCGCAACGCAGCAATACGCCATGGCCAATGCCGCCGCGGCTCGTATGCCCTCCAATGCCATGGCTGCAAACGGATCCGCGCAAGAGCTCAGAACCTCATTGGAGCCTACGCCTGCCCAAAGGATCGCAGCTGAGCATTCAAGTGTCGCTGGGCAGGCCAATGGCCAGCCGGCAAAGCAGATGGATCCCAAAAAGGCCAAAAAGGAAGCTGAGAAAGCGGCCAGGGAAGCGGAAAAGGCCAGGCGTGAGGCGCAACAGAAGGCAGCACGGGATCGTGCGCGTGCCGTCATGCAGAAGCGCAATCAGCTCCTGGCTTCTTCGAATAGCAAGGATCCGGTCGAATGGCTTGCAGGAACAATTCAGGTGGAAGAGCCCTACCGAAACGGACCCAGCGACAAGGCAAGAGGCAAGCAGCCTGCTGGCCCTGGCTCGCAGCTGTCGCCCTCTATGCCCAGTTTCGCCTCTGGCGAATTCCCGAGGTCGCCTCTCCAGCAGCCTATTCCTGGCCTTGGCCCTGACTACGGCATGGCCGCCAATGCAGCCATCACGGGCCCCATGGCGTGGCGAGGTGTCGGAGCTCGTGTGTACAGCCGATCCAACAAGGCACGTCGACGTGAGCACGATGATGATCATTCGATGTCCAGTTTCGAAGATGCGATCGATCCGCGCAGGGCCTCGATGCAATCGTATCAGACGGGCGACAGCGATCCTGGACCAGCGACGGGATCGGGTCAGCATATGCCGCAGGGCCACCACATTCAGCGAGCCAGCTCCTCGTCTTCGCTCGCTTCAGCTCCGTCTCTCATCGATCAACGCCGATTTGCTCCATCGCTCGAGTCTCATCGCAGCTCGCAAGAAACACGTTCCATCAGCTCTCTAGATCACCAGCTCATCACCAACATGGAGAATATGACGGCTGCAGAAGCGAGGGCGCGTACTCCGGGCAATGTCTCCCCAGGTCCTGCCCATCTCGTCGGTGCACGTCAATCGCTCAGCCGTCAGAGCCGTGCCAACAGTCGTGCTTCATCTGCCTCGGCACATCGTCAGGGTTCAGCTTCGCCGTTGCATCACGCTAGCGGTATCCCACGCTTCCATCCCTACTCACACGGGGGCCCTGTAACGCCCTCGACAGGCTATCATCCCAATTATCAGCTTCCGCCGCTGCATCAAAGTTTGCATCAGGGCGGAGCGCCTCATCGAGGTGATACTGGAGGCGATGGAACCGCACCGCCAGGTTTCCACGCCAACGCGGCCAGTCAGGCCCAGCAACATGCGCATCAACATCACATCAACCCGATCTTCCATGTGCCTGCTGGTAACACGGGTCATGGCACCACATTGCCGCCCTTCTCGTCGATCGCAGCCTCGATTGATGTTCCTGCCATCGACGACAAGGCTACGCAGATGATGTACGCGCAGACGCGCTCTTCCGGACCATTGCCGCAGAGCTGAATAGCAAGCTCCGAGCTTTTTCGTTTGACAGCAGCATACCGGTCGGATTGGATGTCACATCTCAGGCATACGCCCATTCCCATTCACTCTAGCTATCACTATCCTTTCTCGCGTAATATCTGTAGTTGCATACCATTGTTTGCCAATACCATCGTTCGCAACGCGTACCTGTATCAAAATGTTTCCCGCCTGACCTTCCTCGAGGAAGCAAGATGTCCTAGCAGTTCTCGTGGCCCCACGTGATAGTTATAAGTATCAACATATGGATTGCTGCGGGAGTAGTTTATAAGGAGGGCGTCGAACAGAAAGAAGTCGATCTCCATAGCTCCACCAGGAAGAAGGGTGAAATTGCAAAAAAGGAAGGTGAAGAGACAAAAAAAAAGAAGAAAAAAAGATCCTCCGAATCCGGGAATTGAACCCGGGTCTGCGCCGTATTCTGCGCGGAGAACGCTGGTCATTGAATGACAAGGCGCCGTCATAGCCACTAAACTAATTCGGATCGCGTTCTGTCACATGGCAGATACGTTGCGTACAGATAGCCTAACGCAAACGTCCCACAGCGCCCGTTCTTGGACGTCCTTTCTGCAAAAGGATCTGGGCGACTCGTCAAGCTACTGTACAGACTGTACAGTACACATCTTTGTAAATGTCATGATTGAGAGAGATGGGGAAGTCAGATGTCCACATACGTGACTCTATTCGCGACTTGAATGCCAATACGTGCGGCCCAGATGGGGGGCTGTTTGCGCAGTCGCGAACCCCACCTTTCCTCTATGTCGGTGACGATTTGGCTGAAGCGACGACCAAGGGATTCGTGCTGAGCCGTTTGTTCGCCAACGGCAGGGACCACCTCCAGACATGCTGTGCTAGCATGGAATCGAGCCTCTTCGTAGTATTCTTTGGCTCGGAAAACTCGGCGAAGTTCTTTGCCTAAAGCGGTTGACAGTTGTTGCAACTGTTAAGGACAAGAGGTTGCAGAGCACATTAGCATTGAGCGTCAGCCGGACGTGATTGCTTATGGGACAATCAGCCTCTATCTTCTGAGCACATACCTTGTCGCGGCCTGAGCCGATTTCAAGCACCATGAAATGCCTCGAGTCATCATCGTTGCTCAGATAGGCGATCTTCGAGAATGAGAAAGGAAAGCTGTTTGACGGACGTGTATCAAGGGGAAGCATTGAGTCAGGAGGCATGCCCCTCTCAAAATACCCTCTCAGCGCTTACACGAAGGTCGCTTACCTGGCAATATTTGCTTTGAGTTTTTGAAGTTCTGCTCTGGCTATTTTGACGTATTCGTCCCGTTCAGAGCTTCTCACCGTGAATGGGCGAGTCAAGGACACATGGAGGTTTGTCACCGATTCGGCATCGTCGGAGTCGAGACTTGCATCTCGATCTCTGAGATCGAGGAGGTTTTGGCTCGTGCCGAGCTGACTCTGCAAATACGTATGAGTCTCCCTCAGAAGTGCGTTCAAAGAGGGACTCAAAGGAGCTGTAGAAGAGCGCGGCGATTGTCAGATCACGTCCTTGTGTTTTGTCCAGCAAAGCATTGTTGCCAGTTAAACTTACTATCCACAAAACAGTAGCACAGCCAATCTCCTCGGGTAAGCTTCTTCGAGCTGTCGATGTACGACCCGGGTCTCGAATCAGTGGATGCTTTGTCGTTCTCTAGATCCAAGACGTCAGCCTCAAGGGGCGGCAACTTCCTAACTCATCACCAAAGAGGGGGCACAACCAGGAACAAGATCAGCGAATTGACATTGGCTCGAATTGCATGGAGCATATGCACAGAGCTGCCGAGCTCACCTTTTCGGTCGTCGTTTGGGAGAAGATACGATGGGCACTACGCTTTGAGCAGGTCTCTTGTCTGCGATCTGGTGAGAAGCAGAGCCGTCGAATTGGTCTAGGCTTGAGTGAGCTTCACTGTCGTCGACATCGGAGACAATTCCATCCTCTGAATCGGACTCGGAAGGGTCTGTGTACTGTGATAGGCCAGCGAGGGCCCCACTCATCATTCAAGGTCAGCGCATGCTAAGCTCGAAACAGGTGATGACATCGGTGTCCTTGTGCGACTCGCATGCAGGTTCAGGGTCCAAACGTAAACACAAGCTGTCGGGTTGCGCAGGACACTGAACCGGCTCCCGAACAAATATCAGACGAGATGCCAACAAACCTATCAGCCCGATCGATTCAGCGATCGATCGCAGATCGCCTCAGATTCTGAGATTTTTGCAGCTGGAGCCTCAAGAAATTCCCACGTTGAAGCGAAATTTCGCGGTGCAAGACACTAAAATTTCATCACCACTTCGATGCTCAAGAAATCCACAGATTCCCGAATTTGTACTGCACTCTGCAACCACGAATTTTGGAAGCTTCGAGGAGCACCAAGATCGCGGTCTGCTGCCTTGAGCACTTGAGAAATTCCTGAAGATGGCAGTCAGAGGGTCTCGACAGCCAGTCCCGCGAGACGGCCAGCAAATACAGGGCTGCAGGCCAGTCTCAATTTTCGAGCCCAGTGCGATTGTGAGAGAGAGAGAGTGTGTGTGTGTGTGAGAGAGAGAGGCGCTGGAGAGCCAGTAGTGTGTCTTCGCCTGTCCCTCGAGTGTGTGGGCGTGTGTGTGTGTGTGTGTGGTTTGTGAGGCAGCGGAGTGTGCGGATTGGTGCTAGGAAGAGCTCAACACCAACCTTTACCTCATCTTTGCTACCACCAAGAATTCGTCAAGATGGTGAGTACATCCTTACCATTGATAGAAGCCGACCTCGCCGAATCATCGACAACCTCCGACGCTGCCGCCAAACATTCCGCGCAATCGCCATCGACGATACTTGACAATCAGTAATATGTGAACACTCAGCAATTAGAATCAGACGGAGCAAGTCCGTGTATCCACCACGTAGCAAGGGACATGATCGTTGAATATAAGGAAAGCACCAACGCATCGTAGCATCGACTAAGGATACGCGAGTCCAGCAGAAGACCAAAGCCATCAGGACGATCAAGTTGAGTCATTGACAGTTTTCAGCTGGTCAGGGGGCCAATTTGCAGGTCCTTCACGACATTGTTTTGGTCGTTCCCACATCGTGTTTCCATTGTCGTATCTCAGCACACGGGCATTCTGCAAGGCATCAACATTGCTTCGACATGGATCATTGTTATCTATGCAACTTGCTGGGGCAAGGCATTCATTGAGCCTGGCCGGAAGGATGTAGCTCGTGCAGGCGTATCTTGATGTTGATGGGGTTGTTACGTCTCTCACAAGTCTCAGTGATCGTTGATGACAGCATGGAGGCGAAGCAAAGGATAAGACTCGACATAGTTTTGAAAGAGACATCGAAACAACGTCTCATAGGTCGTTCAACCTTGGTTCCGGCAGTCTAAGTCCAAGTCCGCTCGCTTCCTTCTCACAATCCAACTTCGGCCCTACGTTCACCTCGACCACACGATTGACTGCGCAGTCCAACTCATTTTCGACATTTCTGGACCAATCTTACACCTGCAGCAGCGTCCGGCTCCACTTTGATTCGGCCACAGGTCCTTCTTCACTCTTTACACCAACTTCCAGTTTGACTAACCTTCTCTGCACGCATTTGCAATCATCGCCGCCGCTATTCATTATGATTTCACAGGACTCCACTTCTCCCGTCACCCTCCGAACTCGCAAGTTCATCACCAACCGTCTGCTCCAGAGGAAGCAGATGGTTCTCGATGTCATCCACCCTGCTCGTCCCAACGTCTCCAAGGCTGAGCTCTCTGAGAAGCTCTCCGAGATGTACAAGACCCCTAAGGAGCAGTGCGTTGTTTTCGGTATGCGAACCGCCTTCGGTGGTGGACGCTCCACCGGTTTCGCTCTCATCTACGACTCGCGTGAGTCGATGAAATTCGAGCCCAAGCACCGTCTCGTTCGCGTAAGTATCACGTCTCATATTCATACGTCAAGCATGGGAATCGTAGCATTGCTATAAGCTCTCGATGCTACTGTGCCCCGCGTGCCATGCCGGCAGCCAAAAAAAATAGTCTTCACGAAACAGTCATTCTAACCTTCCACCCCTCTTGTCTTTCCAACTTCACCTCAATCTCAACAGATCGGCCTTGCCGAGAAGACCGAGAAGGCTTCGCGCAAGCTCCGCAAGGAGCGCAAGAACCGTGCCAAGAAGGTCCGTGGTACCAAGAAGACCAAGGCCGGCGAGGCTTCCAAGAAGAAGTAATCTGGTTTCTCCCTACACTTCTCCTCGATTTCCCAGCACCAACGCCTTTCGCTTTTGGCCTGCAGCAGTCCCTTCACACTATGGAATTGGATTCGAGTCGTCGCATCTGTTCGTCACGTTGCCGACGAGCTTTCGCCCCTTCTTTCGAAGTCGGTACATACACAGCGTCGTTATAAATGTAACGTCTTCGATATCCAAGCTCCTACCAAAAATGCACACTGCGTCGGCATGTCCCACACACATCACTTACACTGCAATTGTACCATCAACACGTTTCTTTTCCTTCTTATCACCCTGGCCAAAAATAACCCACGCACACACCCCGAAATATCGAAAGAAGGCGGTGTCACTCATAAGACATGTTATGCTGTTCCCAACTAGGTGTGTTGCGGCGACTGTGTCTAATCACGAATGAAACTCTTTCGAGATCTGAAATGCTGAGCTGAAGTGAGTAGGAGCGTGTCAAGTGCCACACAATCCAGTGATCTGTGTAAAGCATCACCTTGTCGCCTCGCCAGTTCCCTTGATACTGGCAATCCTTGTGACGTCCACAAGGCAAGTTGAGGTTTCTTAGTCAGCTAGACGTTGAAAGACAGAAAGCAGGCTCGCAGTTTCGTGTGACATGCGATGGATTGAATTTTGAGATACTGTTACATGTGAATGAGTGGGAAGGAAGGAGTCGATTTTCTGCCTTTGCAGAGCGCAAGTAGCTAGTGATGAAAAGGAAGAGGACACTCAAGCCTGCTGTCCTGACGTTGTTGAGGTCGAGGACGGCTGTGCGGACTCTTCGACGACGGCATCCTCAAACAGACTTCCGCCTTGACCGGGCTCGGGAGTCGGCACAGCCTCTCGAACCTGCTTCTGAGCCTCGATCAATGCAAGACGACGCTCGTTGAGAACAAACTTGATGCGAGCCATTGATTTGCGGACCTAGAGATCAGGAAGAACAAATTATTGCAGTTAGTCAAATAGTCCCTACTCGCGTGACTTTACTTGCGCGTTCAATGTGGTCGAATGATAAGACTTACCCTGTGATTCTTCCTGCTAAGGTTCTGGGACCACATCCTGGCAGCCTGACGAGCACCAACACGGTTCAACTCCTCCCATGCTGTCGCCAAGCGGTTGCGTTCCATCAATAGCACATACCACAAAGTGTGCAACTCTTTGGAGCTTTTGAGTCGCAACTCGCTAGCAAGCCATGACCTGCTATCGGCATCTCGACCTAGATCGCTCTGGTGGACGGCGTATGGAAGCTTGACAAAGTATTTGGGAGGTGAGAGCGAATCCTTGCTCGGTTCTTCAATTACAGCAGTGCCTCCAACCGCCTTGTCTGCAATCTCGTGTCGACGTGAGCGGAAGAATTGGAGCAATGGGTGTGCTGGATATTGTCGAATCTGTTCGAGCTGAGTCTTTGGTGTCGGTGGCAATGATGGCTGAGATTGAGAAGCTGGTTTGGTGGGCTTAGGCACTGGTGCCTGCGATGTGCGGGAAGAGGAAGAGAAGGTACGCGCAGCTGGAGCTGGTGCTCGCAAGGACTGCGAGAGTCGGCTGAAGATAGATCTCGTCGTCATGCTGAGCAAGATCCTGCGTGTATGTATGTATATATATGCCGATAGGTGTAAGAATTGATTGGTCGCGAGGAGGACGTTCAGATGATTGCGACGTCGAGATGTGCAAATGGTGTCAGTAAGAAGAATGTCAAAAGTTGGAAGTGTGAGAAGTGTCAGGCTACTGACAAATTTTAGGAAATCGGCACCGAACCTGCAATCTTTTACACATCAATGTGAGACCTTTTGGTATGAACATATGAATTTTTTCTGTATTCGATCTTTCAGCATCGTTCGTTCAGAGGATCGGAAGCATCTTGTCGAAAGGTGGTTTTGTGGCTGACGCTTGATGCGACAGCCCTGACCGAACATTTATGGCGGAGTGTCGCTCCTCCCAGGCTTGGCAGCAGTGCAAACACCTTGGTGGCCTCGGTCTTTTCAAATGCTCTGACAGCACACTGTTCCACGCGAGACCCTTACTGCTGCGCCGAAATTCAAGCAACGTGGTATTACCTTGATCCCTCATATGATGCGTCATGATTCTCGCTCTTCCTTGTCAGATTCGGACGACAGGTGGCGGGATCGACGAAAGCATAGCTGTACGGCAGCTCAGTTGGAGCTGCGCTGAAGCCCGGAGGAATGGCTTGCATGGCGAATAGTGGCTCAGGTCGATGCTGCAACGCAGAAGATTGTGGGTATGGTGAGATGGACTTGCCCGTAATCATGGTTAATGCCTCTTTCCTCCCGCACGCTCGTCCTCCGTGTTGTGCTCGGCTTTCGAAGGCGGCTCACTGCTGAAGCAATTGACTATTACTGGAAGCCGGAACGCTTTCCTCGCATAATCGCTTTTGTTGTCTACGGAGCGAGGCAGACCGTGAATTCGGTAAGATTCGGCTATCGCGGTGACCGAAGAGCTGGGCGGTGACGAGTAGCTCATGCCATTGTCTGGAAGCTCGAGAAAGTGATTAAACAAGCAGAAGATAGTGGCAGTCGAACGTGCATGTTAGCATGCACAGAAATCACTTTTGGCTGGTGCAGTTCAAGACAACCATGCGCACTTGATGGGAAAGTGAGCCCATCTCAATGCTGCAGTCGGAGCGACTTGATTGAGAGACCATGATGAATGTGTAATGCAGTGTTGTAATGAAGGTGTCAACATTTGAGGTTCATGAGTGGCGTACAAAAGAGTCGATGGGTTAGAAAAGAGAAAGGGTTACAACCGCAGCGGCATGTGCCATCCGAAGTGTGAACTGCTGTACATGCTTTCTGCCACAGATCCTGCCCGCTTCTCATCCTGATCATCCTACAACGATGGAAGGCTCAAGACCGGGCGATGGCTTCCCACCCCACTCTGTGCGTAGCGCTGCTTGACCAGCGTTCTACCATTTTTATAACTCACACAACACAATTCAGCAGTTTTGGAAGAATTGGCTCGAAACGCGAGGTTCTAATTGCTGCAAAGGGTTGCGTATGCAAGATGTGCTCTTCTCGCTAAGCGCTGCTCGCGTGCAAAAGAACAAAAAGCAAATAAGGGCCCTTTGTTCAGAAAGCGGAGTCGTGGGAGCGTGCTCTAAGTCGACTGTCAAATCGACGAGACCAGATGCCGGTTGGTAGCGATTTCTGACAGCCGAGAAGAGCGAAGTTGCAAATGCATGCAAGTGGTCGTATTCGTGAGCGTGCGCCAGCTCGCCATCAACTCTCTTCGCGTTACAGTGTTCGGGTGAGCAGCACGATGAGCTATACAGTAGAGAGCAAGATTGCGGTTCTATCTATGCAAGCTATGCAGTCGCTGTTGACTGGTCTACAAAAGAAGATGCGACCGGTGCAGTAGTCATGGGAAAGGTAACAAAGGAAGCGCTGTTCGCGACTGCATTTCCGGTACAGCGGCTCCCAAATCGTTGTCCAAGCGTCTTTGCAACAATGACCCTATGGTGCCGTCTTTTTTGACCGGCGAAAGAGCTCGCTGTTCAGATCTGAAAGTTGGCTCTTTGTGACGATGTCGAAAGATACTGTGTAGATGACTCGCCGAAGAGAGATAAAAAGACAAATGGCGTTTCATCACGCTCAGCACAGCTTTCGGATGAAACCTTCGTCTCCCTCCTCCTTGACGCCCACTTTTTGCATCTCCCTTTTCCCCCCTCCTCAATCGCACCTTTTCAAGATCTCATTTGCGGCTCATCAGAGATCAGGCACTGTACCGTCAAACAATCGCTCATATTTTGAATATTTGCGCAAAGCCGTGTTTCATTTTGAAACGACTCTTGCCTGGTTCCAACCGTCTCAAAGGTTGGATTTCTGTGACAGGCACGAGCGACAGCACCATCAGAATCCAGCAATCAACGCTCAATCCCCACTCCGAACCAGAAAAAAGTAAAAATAAAAAATAAAAAAATAAAAAAAATAAAGACGGAAAGGGTGCGATCCGCCACGAAGACGAAAATTCAAACTCCGACTTAGCGCCATCTTAGACACCAGAAAGAGCAAGCAAGCAAGCAAGCAAGCAAGCAAATCAAGCCACGCAGAGAAAAGAGAGAGACAAGGGTCGAATTCCCCACCTCGGCAGCGTCAGCCTGTACTGTCTCTTTTCATCTGTTCCAGTGTCCCACGTCGACACACATGCAACGTTGTGTCTACAGTACTTTGTGCAGACACACTCACACTCACGACTGCTCGCTGCAGCCACCGAAACCCTTTCTCGCGGTTGCCTCCGTCTTGTGTCAGCTGTCACACTCCGATACACAGACCACTTTCTTAAGCTGCAAAAGCTCCCAGTTGACTGGCTCAACAAACGCATTCGGACTCCTTCATCTTGAGCCACCAACCATCCACCCAACCAACCCGACTCGCCCACTTTCACTTTCGCCCCTTGCTCACTTCTTGGCTTCGTCCGTTGTGGTCTCCTCAGGGTTTGGAGAAGCTTCATTTCGGTTGCTACTGCTGCTTCTCAGCACGATCTTTTCGATTCCGTTGTGTCCGATAACAAGCGAGTCTTTTCGTGTCGCGCCTGTCAAGATCCGATCCCCCGCACGAATAATATCACGGTCCACTTTCGATCTTGATCTCCACCCTCACCTCGCTCCTTCTCAACCTCCTTCTTCAACATCAACACCCTCACTCGCTCGTCCCTACATTCAACATCAGCATTTCCAACTGAGGCCTGGTCCTTTAATCGCAAGTCTGTCTTCCGAGCTCCGTGTCGCTTTTCCAAATCCATCGGCTCAGCTCCGACCGCTCATCTCAGCATTCTAGCACAAGATCGGACGTTCCGACTCGGCTGCTCAGCATATTCCCACCGTTCCTCGACAGCTTCGGCCGTGTCACGATCCTTCTGCTGTAGATCCTCGCCCTCCGATTAATATCAGGCTGCACCTTACCTCCAAATAGCCGTCAAGATGGGTGCATGCATGTCTGCTGAGCAGACTCAAGACACTCCCGAGTTCAAGAAGTCGAAAGCTCTCGATCGTCAGATCAAAGAAGATGAGAAGAATCTCTCTCGCGAAGTCAAGCTTCTTCTTCTCGGCGCCGGTGAAAGTGGTAAATCCACCATCCTCAAATCGATGCGTATCATTCATCATATTCCCTTCACAGAAGAGGAACGCGAGAACTACCGTCGACTTGTCTTTCTCAACCTCGTCCAGGGAATGAAGACAATTCTGGATGTCATGGAAGAATGGACCGTTGACTTTCAACACGAAGCCAACATCGATCATCTCTCCCTCTTCGTCTCTTACCCCGACATCTCAGAGGATGAGCCTTTTCCAAGCAACTACCTCGTCGCACTCAAGGATCTCTGGTCCGACGAAGGCGTCCAATCCGTCTACCGCAGAGGCAACGAAGCAGCAGTACCCGACAACATGTCCTACTACTACTCCGATCTCGATCGACTTTTCCACCCCACCTACACCCCTTCCGAATCCGATATCTTGCGGTGTCGTAACAAGACAACTGGCATCATCGAAACCACGTTCCCACTCCAAGACCGCGTCTATCGCATTTTCGACGTCGGTGGACAGCGCAGCGAGCGCAAGAAATGGATTCACTGTTTTGAAAACGTCACCGCCGTGCTCTTCTGCGTCGCCCTCTCTGGCTACGACAGCTGCCTTGTAGAGGACAAAGATTCGAACCAAATGCAAGAAGCTCTGATGCTTTTCGATTCCATTTGCAACAGTAAATGGTTCACACGCACTTCGATGATTCTGTTCTTGAACAAGGTCGATGTGTTCAGGCAGAAGATCGCGCACAGTAGCATCAAGCACTACTTCCCAGACTACGATGGCGACGATCAAGACTTCAATGCTGCTAGAAGCTACTTCAAGGCAAGATTCTGCAGGTTAAATAGGAGTCCGACCAAGGAGATCTATCCAAGCTTCACCAATGCAACCGACGTGTCGTTGTTGAAGATTGTCATGGCGTCGGTGACCGATATCATCTTGACAAACAACCTGAGGGATATCGTACTGTAAGAAGCGACGGTGCGGTGAAAGCCTTCTCTACATACGTTTTCCTGCTGCATCTGCATATCTTCCCTGCAAGCGTTTCTTCTAATTGCACTTTCAACATGCATTTCCAATCGTCTCGCCCTTCACTTCGGTCGGCTTTATGCTCGATCGCACATCCGATTACTAGATATCCACCCTTTCATCCCTCACTCATTCCACGCTTTTTATATGGCTCAAATGTATTTTTATCACGATCCTTTCACACAGCCTCTAGCTTCCTCTGCTAATGATCTGGCTTTGCAATTCACACTGTCACTACCAATCCATCCCAGACCATCCCTTTGTATGCGAGCTTAATTCGCGGGCTGGACGATACTTTTGATCTGACTCTTTGGCTCTGCGGCGGGATAGGGTTTTCGTCCCCACCTCGCCTGTGTTGCTTGCTCGTAAGCATGTGCGATCTCCAGCAGCAAGGGCTCTGTCCACTTTCCAGCTGTGAAACTGATACCTGTAGGTGCATCTGGGTATGGGAAATACGGGAACTCCTCGCCTGCTTTGGTATCGTTGGCGTAGAATCCCATTGGAACGCTGATGACCGGATACTGTGCTCGGTCAGCGATCGGATACAAAGGCCAGTCTCCGCCTGAAGGTGAAACAATCGCTTGCACGCCATACTTGTTGAGTGCGGAATTAATGCCTAGATCGCGTGACAGCTGGAATCCATACTCTCGGTAGCCATCCACGGTGGAGTTGGGTCGAGTCTGGAGGGCTTGGATGAGATATCCTTGGTCTGTCTGGTTACCGGGAAGTTCGAGTTCAGGGTGAGCGATGGCGTAATAGACAATTCCACCGAGATCATACACCGCTGAGGGCACTTCCTTGAGCTTTGCGATGTAAGAAGCGAGACCGGTGCGCATTTCAGTTTGCCAAAGCACGGTTTGAGTATTGTCGGTAGCGTTGTAGCATGCGGTAAGGTTTGGATCAGTCTCGTTTCCGATACAGTCGAGGTTGACTTCGACCATCTCGGCGCCTAGGTTGCGAAGGGTGTCGATGGATCGCGAGTACGCGTCTGTGACTTCCTTGGGCAGGTTCTGGGTCGTAGAATTGACGAAGAAGCTATCTCCCGTGTAACCGAGCTTCTTCCCTGCCAATGGACGATCCGTCTTGCCGTGGAAGTGCTTTGCAGCGGCGTAGTCAATGCCTTTCGAAACATAATCAGGCTGCGTCCAAGTAGCTTCGTCTCCCTCATCTCTTCCCTTGTATGCCATAGAAGTCAAGAGATGCGCAACATCCTTCACCGTCCTTCCAAAAGGTCCAGCCGAATCCTGAGTTGCGCTGATTGGAATCACGCCATTCCTGCTGACCAGACCGATAGTAGGTTTAAGACCTACGATGTTGTTGTAGCTGGCCGGACAGATGATAGACCCTGAAGTTTGGCTTCCAACCGAAGCTACAGCTAATCCTGCAGCTACAGCCACCGCTGAACCCGAGGAACTCGAGCAAGGGTTACCACCAGGGAAGTAAGCACTTGTACCAAATCCTCCTCGGGGACTCCAGCCCTGAGTCTGATTGACGAGACCACGCGCCTGAGCCCAAACGCTCATGTTTGCTTTGCCAAGAATGATCGCGCCTGCTTTACGAAGGGTCGAGATCGAAGGCGAGTCACCAGGAACAATCGAGTTCAGAAGAGAATAGCTACCTGCAGTTGTATTCATTCCCAACGAAGCATCGGTCGCAACATTGTCCTTGACGAGGATCGGGATTCCATGTAGTGGGCCTCTAATTTTGCCCTTTGCCCGTTCCGCATCGAGCTTCGCAGCCTCCTTGAGTGCGATGGGGCTGGTTTCGATGACAGTCCTCAACCCCGGTCCTTTGATGTTGACTTCCTCGATACGAGCAAGATAAGCCTGGACGAGATCTACGGCAGAGTACTCGCCGTTCGAAAGTCCAAACTGCAGCTCGTCGACCCCGGCATTGAGAAGGTCAGGATACGAACTACCATTGTTGCGACTAACGAGGTTCGTTTCGGAGTAGTACTGAGCATCAGCACCGATGGGTGGGAAGGAGACTTCTTCGCTGACACTCCCGCCGGATACGAAGGCAAGAAGCGTGGCGACAACTACGAATAGAAGACTGATGAAAGTGATCTTGAACATGGTCGAGAAGGCTTTGGCGGTCTCGTTCACGTTGTTGATGGTTGACTTGGTCTTGTGAGAACCTTTCGTCTTGGTTCTTGTTGCTTGTGGTGTAGGAGGAGACATCGTAAAGCGTCTAGCTTGACTATATCAGCTAACGCCAACCATTTGACTCGCCTCTGATTCCTCCGTGAAACGGACAAGTCGGCTACATCCACCTAACGATAAGAGACGATGATAACCGCAGGCCAAGCATGCATGCTTTTGTGGATCGAGTCACGGCTATACACCTAGACCTACTTCCTTCCTCGCTCCGAACCCTATCGGTCTGCTCGGACAGATGCAGCCTTACGATAAGACTGAGTTCGCCCACGACAGCAGCCCTGAGCGACTCCAGTGGAGGGACGAGAATCACGGAACAGCTTCTTCCGACTTTGCTACAGAAGATTTCGGCAAGCCAAACCGAACATCGCTAGTTTGTGACTAGCGCTCACACATGGGAAAAACAAAGATGATGTGTGAATTGCCGTGTCTTCCTGACGTTTACACCTTCCACAGAAAAAAAGGGATCAAGAAATTGAGGCTATTTTAATGAAACAGATCGGCTTCAAGACCATGCACATCGGGAACGGGGTCAACGATTTCTGATCTTCTCACCCTCTTTTGCAGCCAATGTGCCCCTGCATCACCGACAAGCATTCTCATCTCAACATTTCAACGGCTAGCAGAGTGTAACCACTATTATCTCTACAGAAAGACGAGCGAAAGATAGAGACGTAAGAATCTGCGCATCTATTTCAGTATGCGCTAGTTCATATTTTGGTTGGCGTAGGTGTGTACGCCTAATGCGAGAGTATGTGTGTGTGAAGGGGTAAGACTTGTGTACAAAGCGACATCACAGTATGTGTGTGGTGATGAAAGGGTGTAGGGATGTCACGAAGCGAGACCGGAACGAATATGAGAGAGCAAAACACGGGAAGACAAAAGCGAACGAGAGAAACGCTTAGGCCTCAGTGAGCTCACGGAGACGACGGATGGTGCTGTTGCGAGCAGGGCAAAGAGGAGAGAGAGGAGATGGAAGGAAGGTCAGTATAATGTCTATCTAGCCGGTCTTTCTAGCCGAAAGATGCATGCATGTCTTGGACGGGAGTGTACGATCGGGGCGACGTATTACTGAAGTCCACCTAACGTCCGCGTAATACGACCATGTAACGAGGCTTTCCTCTTCTATCCATCTGCCTTCAAACCGTGATAAACGCTTGGGTAGGTTGGCTTCGACGCGAGCTGACCAGGATCAGATACAGCCTTAAGCTACTGCCCAAACACGATCTCCCGTCGACCAGATTCCTGATTGCTTTGCTCTTGCTCCTACGTCATCACTTCTGGTGCTGCGATGTCTCCGTCGGTACTCTTCCGTTCAAAAAGTGTGCTTGTTGGAAATACTCACGATCGGACGGTGGCAGCAGCCGAGGTGCTGAGGGTCCAAGCACCACCAGCCATGACCTTCTTGCAGGCACGGCACTCCCAGATACCGACAGCCTTGCGCTTAACGGAGTCCTTGCCGCAGAAAGTGCAGGTGTACTTGGAGTGCTGCGAGATTTCGATCTTCTTGATCTGTCGTCGGAGCGAGGCACCGTAACGGGTACCGTACTTTCCGGTGATTCCAACCTTGACAGTGCGCTTCGACTGTTGATGTGATTAGGGGGCGAGTGAGAATGATGCGGGTTACGTATTAGTCGATCGGGCTCCAGATACTGAGTCTGATGCTGAGTCGGCGGAACGGCTTCGGGTCGAACAAATAGTGACATGATGGCGTGCTGATTGTTTGGCTGGAGACGAGAGCATACTTGCTACGAGTGCGTAACCTTGCTTGTGCCGGAGGAAGGTCAATGGTGTTCACCTCCAGAGGTTGGGAACGAGCCGAAGTATCTTGTTCGAGGTCATCCTGTGGTACTGTGAAACTGATGCTGCGGATATGATGGCACGGATACTGTCTGTATGGTCGCTTGGCGGGATTTTGAAGTCACCGGCATGACACAATGCTCTAACGGCATGTCAGGACGATCTGACGGCCCTATTGCGGTTGAAACTCGGCTCGCTATTGCTCGAAATGCTGGTTACTGTGCGGATCTTAAAGCATCCCTTGCCAACTCAGGGACATCCCGTCTGTTGTCGCTGACTGACTATCTCTGCGATCAATACTTGGCGGTGAAGACGTGTTGAGATGCGGTGATGATCCATCATGCTAAAACCGTTACTTCATAATGGATGGATGCTGCTTTCCCCTCAGCACTTGTCGACTATGTCTTTGTTGATGATGTTCTGCTGTGCTGATGGCGGACCGTGCTGATGATTTTGTCGTTTGTATCACTGTTGATCGAGCCGTTGCCGTTGCCGTCGACATCGTCGACACTTACCATCTTGACTATGTGTATGTGTGGGGTT
Organism: Ustilago shanxiensis; assembly: GCA_019972555.1. Lineage (NCBI taxonomy): Eukaryota > Fungi > Basidiomycota > Ustilaginomycetes > Ustilaginales > Ustilaginaceae > Ustilago > Ustilago shanxiensis. Next base: position 977,544 of record BPMX01000005.1, on the reverse strand, counting down.
GGTCTAGAGGAAACAGATGATGACGGCGACGACTGTCAACTACTCTTGCGCTTCGCTGCTGTTCTCAGTGAGGACGCAGACACACAGTTAACACACACACAGGTGCACCCTCAACGCAGTCGAAGTCCAGCAGCCGGCCAGCCTGCCTGCCTGCCTGTCAGTCTCTCAGTCTCTCAGGACTCGACTCGAATCTTGAGAAATTCCTGGCTCAGGATCTCGCTCTCTCTTCGTAGGCTCTACGCCTTTCGCACTTGGCAGCACTCTCTGAGATCCAAGATACTGGGTCTGCAACTGCGTTCTTCTCGTCCCTCTCCACTCTCTGGCTTTGCAACCCTGCTCAGAGTCATTGACAGAGCGCCGACCAAGATAGCAGTAAAAATGATCTGAAGAGTCCAGCACAGCGCGTCCTGATTTTTACAGAAAGTTCGAATCGTGAGAATTTTTCACTTCGCCTGCGATTTTTCCACGGCACCGACGATTTTTCTGCTCTGTTTTCCAATCGATCGGGAATCGGGCTACCAAAGACGCGTCGTTGAAGATGGAGGGTTTGGCCTAGGAAGATCATTTGTTGATTGCCTTTCACTCTGACACACAGAACATAATGCAGACCGGGACGCGTCTCGATGTGGTTGCCGATGAGAACCGAAATTGAACTTGTCAAAAGCGGGTGAGTGTGTGTGTCTGGTCGAAGACTGCGCTTGAGCGCTTGAGCCAACAAACCAACACTTTCAAATCCGCGTTTCCAAACACACTCTCTCTAACCCCGCATAACTACGGGGCTTCTTTTGTTCCTGCTTTCTCGAGTATTGTGTCGGACATCATCTCGTACAATACATCAACTATCATTTCACACCTCCTCAACACCGCGGCATTTCCAATCCAATGGATCACTCACACAGCCTTTAAAGTCGGCAGCGAGCGGCATTCGTAGCGCTACACGCACATTCATTCTCCATCCATCCCGATTGATTGAGAGAGAAGGAACAATACAACGCCATGTCGAACGCCTTCACATCTTGGCAAGAGAGGCCAGAGAGGCTTCTTCCCTCTCGCAGCCGCAGCGCCATCAGCAACTTTGATGACGGTATCGTACAGGACACTTCCGTTACTCCTCATCCAACCGAAAAGTGGATCCAGGACCAAAACAGGATCAATAGCGCCGCTGCTCGTACCGATGAGCTTGATCAGTTCGKCATCCCTATCCATCCTCACCAGTCCAGAACATCATCATCATCACATCGCAATGTCCAAGCCTCTTCTCCAAGGGATCCTGCCGCTGCTGCTGCTGCTGCGTCGCTGAACCCTGTCTCTTCCTCGACGTTCAAGCCATCATCTTCGTCGCGTCATCTTCTCTCCACAACATCAACCACCAATAAGAGGTCCGATGCCCAAGCCTCGCCTTCTCCTTCTTGGCAAGGGCTGCCTGCAGATCCTTCGCCATCCGCCTCGCGCATCATCGCTCAGCCAGAAGAAGAAGCCGAGGAGGACGAGAACGTCGGTCTTCTGCTGGGTCAGTCCAAACGCCGAAGACGCAAGGACTCCTACTCTTCCTTCGGCAGCAGCGTACTTCCTGCCCCTGCCCCGCTCTTCGCGTCTGGAGGAACCCGCTACAACGCGCTTGTAGGCAGCAACAGTGGTCTTGCAGCGTCCAGGCAACCCATGCCCGCCAAGCATGGTCGATCCACATATCCACCCAGCAATCACTCGGCTGCAGCCCCTAAGTCACGTCACCAGGTGCCTTCCAACGACGCTTTCGCCCACCAACAGCCACAATTAGACTCCCAGTACTCGCGTCAACGGCATCAATCCAGCGCCATGGCTTCGCGTCCTTCTGGTTTTGATCTCGACGATTGGCTCAGAACTTCCCAGGCGCCAGCTGGTTTGCGAACATCTCCCAGTCTCGGTACACTCGCGACCTTTGACCGTTCCGAACGTCGAAGTGCAGCATTGAGCGAAGCTGGACAACGTCGTCGACGTCCTCAGGGTGGATCAACATCTGGACTCAGTGCAGGCGTGCTCAGTGCCGGTCCTGAGTCGCCTCGAAGTCGTAGGAAGGCAAGTGCGTCCGCATCGCGCCGAGAATCTAGTGGCTACTCTTCACTCTCTCCTGATCACCCAGCTTTTATGGCCTCCCAGGAGCTCAGCAGAGAGGCTGAGAGCCGCACAATCGACACCATCGAGGAATGGCGCGCCAAAGCAGATCCGCAAGCATCTGCAACCACCATTGAAACTGCCTTATCTTCAGCACAGCATCGTCTGACCCCTGGGGAAGTGCCCGACTCAGCAACACGTCGAAGACGTAAGAGCTCGGTGAAGGGTAGCTCCCGTCCCGTTTCCATGGATGGTCCTGCTCCACCACTACCATCAGTACCCGCCGTGTTCACGGCAGAATCTGTTACCTCCAAGAGCGGTCGACGTCGGAGAAAGAACACCGAGACCTCTCTTGCCGGTCTCCTCTCTCCAGACAGGGCTTCTGCATCTCATCGCAAATTAGGAACAGCAGCAACACCATCACAGCCTACTCCGCCTCCAGGACTACGTGATCTATACGCGCTTTCTGGCTTGGGCTCACAAGCCGACACTCCGGTCCGTCGTTTGATTCGCTGGCTTGCGAAGGAACAGCTTAAAAGCGTCATATTACCCGTTGTGCTGTTGACAGCCTTCTTGGTCCGCTGGATGGTAGCGAGTGGCGACTGGAGTGGACGCGGTGTCGAACCTATGCATGGTGATTTTGAAGCACAACGCCACTGGATCGAGCTCACCCTTCATCTCCCGACGTCCAAATGGTACTTCTATGATCTGCAATACTGGGGTCTGGACTATCCTCCGCTTACTGCGTGGGTCAGTCTGGCCTGCGGATACGCAAGCCGACTCTTCCCTGCAACAATCGCCGGCTTTGCATTCGAGTCATCGAGAGGGAACGAGGATGCAGCAACAGTGACTTTCATGCGCGCAACAGTGATTGTCGGCGACTTGCTTGTCTATCTTCCCGCCGTCACGCTCTTCATCACTCGCAAGCTCGAAGGACGCGGCAAGCGCACTCAGGCCATTGCCTTATTCTCGATTCTACTCCAGCCTGCACTGATCTTGATCGACCACGGTCACTTTCAGTACAACAGTATCATGCTTGGGTTTAGTGCTGCGTGCTTTGCACTCTTGCACACCACACTGCCGAATCCAGACGCTACCACATCTCAGTCTGCACGCAATCGAAACCAAGCAGTCGCTGACCTCTCGCGGCGTCTCAGCTACGAATATATCGCCGCTGCTGTCTTCTTCTGCCTCAGCCTAGCTTTCAAGCAGATGGCGCTCTACTACGCACCCGCGGTGTTCGCCGTTATGCTTGGCCGTTGCATCGGTCTAGCACGCATTGATCCCGAACGAGGACTCACGCTCTTCATCGGGCTTGGTCTAGCGGTTGTCATTACCTTTGGCGTCGTCTTTGCACCCTGGTTGGCAAGTCTCGCACAGATCGGACAGCTGGTGCATCGCATCTTCCCACTCGCTCGCGGTCTGTTCGAGGACAAGGTCGCCAACTTGTGGTGCTTCCTCTCCGTTCTTCCGCTTCCAGCACGGTTCAAGCTGAAGAACATGATGCCTGCCGCAGCACTAGCGAGATTGAGCCTGTTAGTAACGTTGGTAGCGATCTTACCAGGATGCTGTTTGTTGTTCTGGGCGAGTAGTCAGACGGCCAAGATGGAGATGATGGTCGCCCAGGAGACTGTGCAAAAGCGCACACCTAGCAGTACAGCAGATAAGTCGACAGCCATTAGCACAGCAGGCAGCGTGAAAGCTCCTACTGTTGCGGCATCACAGCGTTCTGTCAATACACGCAACCACCGTTCACCTTCCGTCATCGGATCAGCTGCCGGTGCTCCAGCACGGTCTGAGATCGAATCTCTCCTCGCCGGCTCCGTCTCCAAATCCCTGAGCGGGAGAGTTAGTCATGTTGGACCAACTAACGACAACCTCGATCGCCAGAAACTCATCTCCCATGACTCTGACTATCATCACCGCAACAGCTCCCGCCCCGTCGCATCGTCACTGCCCTCCCCCGCAGCCCAAATGCTACCGTACGGCCTTGCCAGTGTCTCCTGCGCGTTTTTCTTGTTCGGCTTTCAAACACATGAAAAGTCCATCCTCCTACCTCTCCTCCCCTTAACCCTGATTCTGGGAGCAAAAGGCGATACCTGGGGAGGAAACATTACCAGCGCCAGAGACTGGGAGTGGACAGTGTGGTTTAACAACATCGCCACTTTCTCGCTCTTTCCGCTGTTAAAGAAGGACGGCCAAGCACTGCAGTATACGGTTCTGCTTTTCGCGTGGAACTGGTTCGTCGGGAATCTTGCTGTTCCGTTTCAACCGCTGAATAGTTTAAAGGGTGCAGTGAACGGCGGATCGTTCTTCAGGAGACTGAGCACGTTGACGTACCTGGCAGCCGCGGGTTTACATGTGGTCGAATTGGTGGTACCGAAGTTACTGCCTGGTCTGCAGACTAGGATCTGGGCTAGGTATCCGGATATCTATCCTGTCCTCAATGTGATGTTGACCACGCCGTGCTTTATGGTAGTCTTCATCTGGGCGCTCATTCGGCAAGTCCAAGTCGCGTTTGCTAACGGTCTTGATCTCTCACTCAGTACCGGCAAGAGCAAAAGCTCATTAAAGAGCACAAAACTGTCATAATCGCATCTCACACATATCACAGCCGCTCTTGTACACCAATCGCACCATGTACTATCACATTACGACGCCAATGATACCCAATCACAATATCCAATCTATGCAGCGAGTGAATCCTCCAACCTCGCCCGCGCTTCCGCTCTCTCCCTCTGCACGCGTTCAGCAAAGAACCCGCCATAATCTAACCTCAACAACAGCTGCTCTAAATGTCTTCTAGCTGAACCCATGCTACCACTAATGTCCATTCTCCCAGCCGATTCTTTGGCGCCGGTGGAGAGATTCAATTGAGCGACAGAGATCGACATGGATCCAATACCTGTTGCGCTTTCGTCCCCTGCTCCCTGACCCGCTGCTGACGAAGGGGAAGACGAGGAAGAGAGAAGCTTGAAGAATCGCATCAACTCTCCATCGAGCTCTGCTGTCGTTTGATCTACAATCTGCTGTCGATCGTGTACAAGTTTGCTGGTTTCAGCAGCTGAATCTGGGGTCGAAGTCTCTCCAAGCAGCGGCGGAAGAACGTCTCCACCCCAACGTTCCACTACGCCAACGAAGCGATCGCAAACGTCGAGAACAGAGCGGACCAAGCTCGAGGCGACGGGAGAGGATAGAAGAAGACCGTCTTGAACGAAAGCGAGGAAAGCAGTGTGCGATGCGCGGAGAGAGGCAAAGTCGAGGACTGCGTCATGGTCCCTTTCCGCTTCATCGACGGGGCCGTCGGGACGAATGGTCTCCACGCCATCGACAATGGAGGATGGTGGACGGGTTGAGGACGAGACGAAACGACGACCTGCTCGACCGCCTCCGGTCACGCTCGCTGGTGGAGCGGGTGTTGGACCTGATACTGGAAATGCTAGACGTCGATGTGGAAACCTCCCACCAGGGCCACCAACAACAGTTGGAGCACGCGATGTACCAGCTATCGTGCTTCCACTGACCCTCCTCTGTCTTCCCTCTTCTCCATACGCTTCGCTCGGTGCGGCAGAATCCATCGTCGGCGAAGAGGACCGATGCTGCAGCTGTTCTGAATCTTTCCTCGTCCTGACCCCAGCCGCTCTTCCCAAACCAACACTCCCTCCCGTTGCCGGTTCCAAACTAGCTGTGAGCTGTTCAGTCAGTCCTCCAAATTGCGCATCAATGATGTCTGTTTGGAAATGTCCCAGAAGAGTGTCCAAGAACCACTTCATACTCCTGACCACTCCCCAGCTGCACCTGAGCAGCCTCGCGCGTTGCTTCTCTTCTCTTGCATCCACACCCCCTTCTCCTGTACCAGTGAACTTCCTCCTCCCGCGCTGATTCTTACTAAGTGCGATCCAACAGTCGAGCACTCGAGACTGGACTTTCTTGATCGCTATAAGGTAAGAAAAGATGCGCGAGTAAGCGACCAGATCCGATGCGCAAAGGAAGAGGTCGAGCGGAAACACGGCTGTGTAGTGAAGCTGCGCGGGAACACCAATCAGGTAGTCGTCGAATCTTGCTGAAGCTGTCGAGCTCGATGCACCTATTGTTGTTGTCGTCGCGTCTGCCTTCGCAGTAGCAGCGGCAGCAGCAGTTCCTCGCACTTTCGCGTTCCTTGCCCCAACCAAACTCGGCCTGTATCCACCCTTGGGCAGCACAAATCGCAACCTTTGCAGTGAAGGATCATCCTCAGCCCACGTTCCCACAGTGGCTCGGCGAAGGGAGAGCTCAAGATCGCTAGCTCGGATCATACTCGCAGCGGCGGACCTTGCGCGGTAGAGCTTGTTCTTGCGCATGGTCTCCACTTCTTCCAGCAGCGAGAGGACATAGGGTCCATTACGGTGCAAGAAATAGTCGCCAAGGCACTGTAGAGAATTGTGGACGACTGAAGTGGTGAGAATATTGCGAAAGATCCATTCTGACACGTCGTTGCGTAGTGACTGGATCGCGCGGTCAAGCTCAGAAGGTCGGCTGGGACGGACGTTGGAACTGGCCAAAGCTGATTCGTGGATCTGCATAGTTGTGGATGGAGGGCCGGAGAGTCCCGAATGCCTGGTTCGAGCGTTGTCGAGGTTTGTCCCGGAAGTATCGGCATAGCGGATGGTGTAGAGCGCTCGACCGACATACAGGATCGAGTCAGCTGTGGACTCGGATACCGAAGCAGGCAGAGCATCAGGTCGGAAAGCCCACGTATTCCCTGATGAAGAAGCAGCCCAATCCGCCAGTCCGTCGCCTTGCGCTGCGGTGAGGTGGTTGGTGTGACCTTCGTTGTCGTTGCTGTCGATCCAGTGGACGAGTTGGTCTCGGCAGGTCAAGGTACGTTTGGAAGCGTGCGGATCGGCAATACCTCCCGGACGGTGAATTTCACCTCTGCAGACCCACGCTGTCAGATGTTGCATCCAGCTATCTTCCACCGCGTTGCGGAGACGTGACATATGCCTAGCCACCCGCTCGACACCTGTAGTAGCTTTGAGACTGAGCAAGTCAATCAGCAACCCACCTGTCCATTCTGCAGGAAATGTGACTTGCGCTTCCACTTTTCCTTGCTGCGCTGCTGCATCTGTGCTAGGGTCCTTTGCGAAAGCCACATCCCTTCCCTTGTTGGGTCCTCGCAGTAGCAAGGTCACGAGATCATCTAGTGCAGTCAGTGGAGCGTCCCACATCTCGAAGCGAGCTCTCAAATTGGCCATACTGACAAAGCCTGTTCCTGCAACAAGCTCGACATCCCTGTCGAGTACCAACCTCTCGGTCTGCAAAACGAGTGAACGGTACTCTGCCAAGATAGAAAGGAGTGTGGAGCACAAGGGAACGAGATGAAGCGTTGGTTGCTGCTCTAGCTCCTTTTGTGCATCTTTGCTGTTGGTTGATCGGCTGCTAGCGAGAGAGTTGGCACGTAGGGCAGAGCGAACAGCACGTTGTCGAGCCGCTTCGATTTGAGATTCAGCGAAAGTCTTGATGCGAGTGTAGCGGGTGTAGAATGTAGCGAGATGGTTGAGGATCTCAACCTCTGATGGGTGAAGAAAGTTGAGGTCGTCTCGTACTTTAAAGGTTGCTGAGGGTGAGGTGCTGGAGGAAGATGCGAAAAGGCTGGAAGGATGGCCGGCCAGCATAGCCAGCAGCTCAGCGATCATGTCGGCAGGCTTACTTCGGCTTGCGCATCGAAGCGAGCTGTGTATCAGCGCTAGCTTGTAGCCTTTTTGCGACAGTATCGGCGGTGGTGGCGCTGATGATGATGGTGGTGCTGGGAAAAGGTATCGGAGGTTGATGATGATGATGGGCAGGATTGCGAGAACAAAAGTGTTGGTCTTTTGCTTGCTTTGCTCAAGCTCAGCCAGCCATATTACCGCGACGCGTCTCGAAATTCTAAACATGTTACTTCGCAGACTAAAACATAGAAAAAAGATTGCCGACGTTGCGTGGAGGAACATCGGATTTTATGCGGTCGTATGCACGATGATCAAGGGTTTTGTACAAGAGTCGATGTGGGGCTGGACTGTTCCTAAGGTCTAGTCGTGAGTGTACAGAGTGTTGTAGTCAGCATCGACACTCAAGGCTCGGACACACACCACCATCATCGACGTGTTCACCATACTACCCTCTAGAGCTATACTAGGCCTCAAACATGTCATCGCTATACCAAAAGATTCGCTCCGTTCCTTTCGACGTGCTATGGAGGACAGCGCTTGTGCGCCTCCCTCGAGCTGTTCCACTCTCTACTTTAAAATGGACATCACCAGAAGGACCTCACCCCTTCGTGTTCCACATGCCATCTCGCTCCAAAGAATACACGATCCCTCTTCACATCTTTATCCCCACCAGCCTGTACGATAACCCTCCAGCTAACGGAGCTCCCGTTCTCGTCGACTTCCATGGGGGAGGCTTCTACCTCGGCTCTTGCTTGGAGCAAGCACCCTTCTGCGCATACATGGCAAGAGAGCTCGACAGTATCGTCATCAGTGTCGACTACCGTATGGGACCTTTCCACCGCTTCCCTGCAGCCATTGAAGATGGTGAAGACGTACTAAGCGCCATTCTCGACTCCGACTTTCCAGGGTACGAACCTCTGCGCCGAGCCATTGTTGCTAGGATACAGTCAGAACGAGCCAAAATCGCAAGGAAGGGTGAAGCGGCGGTCAATAAGCAGCACAAGGACGAGCTTCAACAAGGCAAGATCGAACAAGTTTCGGTGCCCTCATCTTCGTCCTCCACTACATCTCGGCCATCGTTCGACTTTGACTCATCCAAGCTAGCGGTCTCAGGATTCAGCTCAGGCGGCAATCTCGCTCTCAATCTTGCCCTTCACATCAAACCGCCCGAACTCGAAACTGAATGGCCGAGCCGCTTTGCTCAGAACTACCCTGCACCTATCCCTCTGCTCCTCTTCTATCCTTCCTTCGACCTGCGTCAACTCCCCTCCGAGCGCTCACGACCACAACATATGGGACTGCCGTCAAGCTTTTGGACACAGGTAGCTGACTCTCTAGCACCAACCTACGCAGACCGAGATCAGACCACCCATCCTCGAGTATCACCCGGACTAGCATCTTTAGAGTCGCTACACCCCGCCGCACGGATGTTCCTGGTTCTCTGTGAACTAGACACGTTAGCAGAACAGTCCAAAGCCTGGGTAGCCAAAGTTCAAGCGCACGAGCGTACAGAGCATCTTGTTGTAGAAGATGTAGCAAATATGAAGCACGGCTGGACACAGATGCCGGATGGATGGCTTTCAGAGGAAGAGAAACGCGCCAAGGAGGTTGTGTTTGCCAAAGCTACCGCATTCGTTGAGTGGGCTTGGAACGGGTCTGAGAGTAGAGACAAGCCAGAGTCGGAAATCGTCGTGCCACAAAAGGATACTGGAGAAGCCCAGACTGCCGAGCTCAATCCGTAGATACATACAGCAATGTTACTTCAAGACCAGAGATAGATTTCAAACGAGCGTGTGGTATGGGTATCAAGAGCAACAAACATGCAGCGGATGAAGACATTTAGAGTCGAAGAGAGCCGGTGTTTGCGTGAACAACGACTGCTTCACCAGCTCTTCGCTTGGTCATGGACTGAGGAGCAGCACCAAAGAGACCGTCCATTGCATCAGCCCATTCTTCAGGAGTGCATCGAGGACGAGGACCTTGCTTGCGGTCATTGACGTCGATTCCAACTTTAGCCCATGCCTCGGCGATCTCAGCTTCGCGGTAGCTCGGCAAAGAGTCTTGCTTTGAAGCGGAAATCTTCTTGCTGCGAGTGAAGATGCGGGAGAAGAGGTTCTTCTTGGCAGAGGAAGTTGAGGGAGCTGGAGCAACTTCGGCAAAGTCGTATGCAGGAGGGCTGCGTTGAGCTTCCATGGAGGACTGCGAGAGGCAAATGACGAGCGTCAGCTGGATTGTCGAGCGGTTTGAGCAGAACGGACTATGTGTGTGTGTGCCGGACTTACCTTGTTGCTAGAAGTCTCGCTGATTACCGAGGGCTCAGCCTTGCAGAAACGCACTTCGTACTGCTCAAGCATTGTGTTGGCAGTGGACTGAGTAGCAGAGAGCTCGTCGAAGATGCACATCTTGGTATTAGCTATTGAGTGACTTGTTAGCGAAGAGTGGAGTGCGGAAAGGGTGCTGTGAAGAGTGTAGCGAAGGCTGATGGAGTGATGGAAAGAGAGGGGAGCATACTCGTTCACCGGCTTGTATATATCCCTTTCCACTACAGTACGGCTAACACAGACGAGACCTCAAACATTGTACAGTATGCCAACAATGCAACTCAGCCCGAGCTTGATGTTGATGATGAGCGGAGTGACACGGGAGGGTCCAAGCGCGGGAATGATCAGCGAACTGACACCTGTCAAGATTCCAATCACTCGACCACGCTGATGTGCGATTAGGCAGCTGACACTTGGTGGGGACAAAAATAAAATTGGAACCTTGTCGATTGCAGCCTTGGAAGTGCTACGCGCTTTTTTTTTGCGGCGTGTGTCAGGACCCTGATCCACATCTTACTTCGGTTGGAGAACAATGACAGCGACCCACCAACTTCATTTGTCGGAGGGCTTCTACATTTTGCCACATCGTTTGTCATTGCTCTGATCATTGGTCAGCGCTTGACGCTTGACTGAGCGAGTCTCGAGTGGGTGTTCAGAATGCACAGAGATCGATGCACGATGCGCGTTGTTGAAATTCATGATTGTTTTGCTCAATTTCGAGGAGACTGGGCTCAAGTCCGAAGTGCTGCTGCTGTTGTACTTGTTGTCGTTTGGATGACCTTCCGTCAAATTACGGAGGACGTCTGGTCCATTCAAGAAGAACATACAGTATACCTACTCTTCCGATCAGTTACGGAGGCTGCCAATATCACTATTGACCTGTGACGAAGTCAGTGCGATCTTCTTCATCCAGCATTTCCGTCTCAGTGCGGCACTCGACAGCATCCGGGAGCTGGAATTCTGAAACGCACAGAGACGCGATAAGTTCAGACACATATTTGAAACAGAGATAGAAAGCGTCTACGATTGATCATGTCGAGCAGATGATGTTTGGAGTACGAGGGAGTTCATAGCAAAAACAGACGACTTACGGAACAAACGAAGAGATTTGATGCAGCCCGAGTCGCTAAGCATCGCAGGTAGCAACATCCCTCTTGGGTGTACCACGGTTGTGGTGAAGCCCACGAGCAATGTAAGGCTGACCAGTCGATCTGCTAGAGCTGCCAATGCCACAAACAGCAGCGTTGGGAGTGTAACCCTCGGGAGCAGGGTCAGCATCACCACTGTGACGACCAGTAAAAGCAGGGTAGCTACCCTCGTCCTTCCTTTGGCAGCCAGTCCTGTCAATGTGAGCCTTGGAGCACTTGACTCTCTTAGGCCTACCGTTCATATTGACCGAGTTGCCCCAATCGTCCATCCTCCACAAGCAGCCATGCTGAAGGTCCTTGGGCAGGTTGTAGCATCCAGCCCTGTCAGTGTCGAGACCACCGTACTGCTTACCCCACTTGCTCATGTCGGCGTGCCACTGAGCAGGACAGCCCTGGGTCATGGCACCGATGCCCATACCGGGAACGAGAATGTCGAGACCGTCGCTGGTAACGTCGCCACCATCGTTGATGACCTGGTAGAACAGAGTGTTGATCTTGCCAGGTTTGGAACCGACGAATTCGGCTACGTAGCAGGCACATTCGTTGTCCTGTTCGGTGGTGCTTGTCATTGCTGCGAACGCATAGCCGAGTGTAGGGTTGGTCGAGTCAGTCCAAGGCTGCTGGCAACTGCATTGGAATTCGAAGCCGCCACCGCAGCCGGACGAGTTGGGGTCGTCGCGTTTGGGACCTGTGACGATGGTCTTACCATCAGCTTGGCAAACAGCGACCGGGTTATACACTGGAGCCTTTCCTGGCCAGCTACCTGATGGTTTACAGCAATCCCAGTACATGGTAGCAGCGGTGGACTCGACGACCGGAGCAAAGAGTCCAACGGTAGCCACGGTGACGGCGAGGAGGAGGGTCGACTTGGAAAACACCATCTTGACGAGACAAAAATAAAATCGCGTCGAAAATGAAGAAGAAAAGGAATTGCAAAAGGGTAATTTGGCGAGGAATGAATGTGCTGGAAGAGCTTGACCTTATAAGGATGAGCGCAAGGGTCGATTGTTGCCTGTCAAAGGAAAGAAGAAACCGAGGAAAAGTATCGAGATGCACGAATGCTTTAGTGTATGAGATTAGTGTGAGAAAGGGGTAAGGCGGATCTACCGTCTGGAAGCAGTCGACTCGCACAGCAAGTCGCCGGTGTTGGGAGAGAAAAAGAGAAAAAAGGAGACTAGTGAGAATGAACAAGAGGTGAAGTTTGAGGAAAGCAGTGGACTAGGAGAAGATGCTTGCAGGGTTTATATCCTTGCCTCGAAGCCACACTTTTCTCGACTCTTTCATTGTGTGAGCCATTAACAGGAAGGACGCTTGACCGTTTTTGAGACGAAGACGTACATCATGTCACGAGACGCTTTGCCGTGGCTCGGTCATGATGCACGGCTGTTGCACTGTTCTGGTTGCCTTTGGGCGTGAAGGCGTTACAGCCGTGCTCTCAGTCTAGGGTTACGTTGAAGCAGCTTCGGACCGAGCTGACCTCTCATCCCTATCCCGATTGTAGCCATTGGTCATTCGGTGCTGTACAGTACAGTACAGTACAGTGTAGCGTGCGGTCATGGTGGGCTTGACGCCACTGAGGTGGGTGGTGGTGACCTGACAACGGGCTCTGTGTGCCACCAGATGAAGTGGCAGCCCCGATCAATCCCCTCGACAACAGTCACAGCGTCTGCGGCAAAGTGTGTCAGGAATCGCCGCCTTCGATTGGCTCAGGGTTCATGTTGTATTTCGAGCAAGCGAAGCGAATCGGCGAACAATAACGGTTCTCGGTTCAGCCACCACCGAAAGCCTTCTCATGAGCAGAAGCATGATGGGATTTGGCGAGATACCATGCATGACTTGGCTCGCATGTGTCTTGATCTTCAACATGAGATGCAGCCCGCCGGCAGGTTCGACGATACCGCCGTTGTCACAGTAGTTACTGTACTAGCACAGCAAACTTCTGTTGCATTCGAAACGGCGCTAGTGGACCGGTGAAAGCCACGTGGAGCGCTAAGAAGAGAGCTTCAATACGCGACCTGTCAAGAAAAGGAAGAGTAGGAAATTATGAGAGAAAAAGGAGGCTCCAAAAATAATTGGGAAAATCATGAAAAATGAGTTGGAATCGGGTGACAACGGACCGATCTGGTATTGCGATCGATCACCAACTCCACTGTCCGTGCTTCTTCTTCTTCTCTGTGCGGCTTCTCTGTGCGGCTCTGCAGTTGTAACTTTTTCGCGACGCGGAGAGAAATGCTGGTAACTTCTTCTCAGTTGCTGTTGTTGTTCTTCGTTGAGCATCATCGAACACCAACTCGCATTCAACGGAGGCTGCAGAGCGAGCAGACATCATCATCACCACCCACAGTTCGACCACACACACAACATCGTCGCAATCAGTCAGCTGCGCTCTCCTTGATTGGCATGCTCGTCTGAGCACAGACCTCTACCTCTACCTCTTCCTGACTCTTTGCAACTCTGTCCTCAGTCTGCTGCTCACTGTATCGTAGCATTCGACCTCGGCCTCACATTCCATCCAGTCGCTGTGCAAGACTTTGTTGCTGATACGCAGCTACTTCCATCACAATGCCCGCTCTTCCGACCACCTCCACTTCGAGCGGCACTGGCGGCATTGCTGTCTTCGAAGCCGCACGCTTCGAGCGTCTCCACCGCATCATCAATGAAGCTGCTTCCAACCCTGTTCGCCTCTCACGTTCCAATGACTGGTTCGTCACCATTGACAGAAATCGTTCCGACCTAGCCGACCTCGGCAAGGTTCGTCCACCATCCGATGTTGAACGCAAAGAGATCGAATCTGGTAAGTCCACCACCTTTTCCAATCTACTCGCATCCTCAGAACTCATGCTGATCTTGCTGAATCTCACTGTGTCCATCCTGCAGGCAAAATCACTATCAACGGCAACACACAGAACCTCAATCCCGACTTTGCGCAACAATCGCTTTTGCTTGCACGCGAACTTGCCGTCTCAGAACACTATGCCGCTTCTTTGCTGCAACAGGGTCTTGCAGGGCGTGCAAAGTGGGGTCGTCCCGCAGTCGAGGTTGCATGCATCCTTCATCACCGAGAGCGACTCGCCTTGCTCGCATGTCTCAAAGAACTCCTTCGCAATGCTCTTACTATGCCCTTCGAAGAGGACCTCGAGGCACAACGCATGGGTATCAAGATGGAACAGCTCGTCGAGTCACTCGTATCCATCGAAACCTCGGTCACTTCCGGCACTGCTTCCACCTCGACACGCAAAGTTACCCTCGCCGAACGAATCCTTGTTGAGATTGATAACGCCAAACAGTCTGCTACACGCGTCAAGACTTCGCTCGAATCGCCCAACACTGCCAGCCAAGGCATCCAGACACAGACCTCCAACTTCCTTGGTCTCGGCACTAGCCAATCGGCAGCACAGCCAGCATCCACATCTACAGCCATCAACGGAAGGCTCAGCGACGAGATCCAGCTCGACCGTCTCGGCTGGTTGCGTGAAGAGCGACGCGAGCTTGGTCACCTTCTTTATCTGCTCTCCATCTCGTCTCTTTTGACACCTTCCAACATCTCAGCTATCCTACGCTGGCTTGCCGCCGTGTCTGCAGAGACTTACGATGAGATGACTATCTACATTCTCACTGCGCTCCTTGGCGCTATCGATGCTACTCCAGACGCTCGAGCTGCCATGGCGGATCGAGCCAGCAGAGGCACCCTCCGCAAGACCGTCGAGGCTTTGCTTGACGACGAATCCTTCATCACATCCACCCATGCCGAGATCACGCGCAAAAAGTGGGCGCTTGGCGAGCTCAATAGTGCCGTAGCCCTTCAATGGTCCATCTTTCTCGTCGAAGCCTTTTCTCGCAACCCGACCTACCGCAACCAGCTCTCCATCTCAGAAGAGCAGATCCAGGACCTCGTTCTTCAATCTATCACCGGCTCCTCACTCTCCAAAGACTCCAAGTCGGCAATTGGCGCGGATGGTCCTACCGGCGGTGCTTTCATCTTCCTCGTCGTCCGTATCCTTGCATTCCGTCAAAAGACCATCGATGCGCTGTTCGGTGAAGAGGAAGGCGCTGTCGCTGCCGAAGCCGATGCGGCTGCAGGTGATGTTGCCGACACCAACGCCTGGGATGACGAGGTGGACGCCGAGTTCCGCGAATACGTTGTTCAGCAGATCCACAACCTTGCCGTCGGTACCACATCCGTCATGCTTCCCATGCTCCGACGTATCCAGCGTTCGGAAGAGGATGCCGCATTCGCTATCTCAAGAGGCGTCAGCGCACGCGGTGGTGGGTCAGCGCCACCAGAACGCAGATACGACATTGAGGCTCTCTTTGACCTCATCGCCCTGCTTTGCCGTGGTCGACCCGAGGCCGGTCTACCTTTCTGGGTCGGACCAGACAACCGCACAACGCGTTTCCTCGCCTGGGCCATCGACGTGCGCGAGCCAGGTCACCAGCGTGCTCTGCTGAACATGCTTGCCGCGATGTCGTCTGGTCCATCCAGTGCCAGTCAAGCCTACGCGCTGCTTGACCAAGAAAGTGGAGCGAATGGAGCCGCCGGCGAAGGCCGTCTGGTCTCGTGGAGCCGATTCTTTGAGTGGATCACCTACTACATCGACA
This sequence comes from Ustilago shanxiensis, assembly GCA_019972555.1. Taxonomy (NCBI): domain Eukaryota; kingdom Fungi; phylum Basidiomycota; class Ustilaginomycetes; order Ustilaginales; family Ustilaginaceae; genus Ustilago; species Ustilago shanxiensis. Next base: position 961,695 of record BPMX01000005.1, on the reverse strand, counting down.
CCTTCCACCAAGCTGTCAGCTCGTCGTCCTTCCATCCCTCCAGCTACCAGACACTTGCTATGCCAAAGAACGAAGAGACACTGCTCATCGGCTTTGTCCGTCTCTTCCGCAACGTCGTCTACTTCTCGCATCCAGCTCGCGATGCCCTGCTGCAGAACTCGACGTACAATGCTCTCGACAAGCTCTTCTCGCTTCTGACATGCCCAGTTCCTGTCGAGCTCAAGGCTAGCATCCTCGACGCGCTCTCGGCCTTCCTTCACCACTCCACCAGCAATGCGGCCGCCCGAGCGCGATTCTCGACCATCGCAACACAGCTTTGGGACCGCTTTGACGAGTGCGGACTCCTTCCATCCGACGATGCCGCGGCAAAGTTCCGTCTGAATGGTCAGTCGGCTCCGTCGACTCCATTCGGTCCTTCGTTCAAGCCGCTCGCCTCCAAAGGCGTGCTGTACGAGCTTGAGAACTTCGAGGTACCTCTCCGCACCTTCCCTGGCTCCACCAGCTTTGTCAACTTTCTCAAAGCGCTTGTGCAGTTGCCATCCAGTGCGCTCGCAACGGGCTCCAATGCACTCGCCGATTCTGCTTCGTCTTCAGCAACCGGTGCGAACCCTTTCAGCACCATCGTCGCGTACGATCAGCAGTCACAACAGCAGATTCAGACGCCAGGCCAGCCAAGCTACCAGCAACAACACACGGGCCAGCGCAGACCGCTGCGTTCCGTCGAGCCGTACGTCGACTTTGTCATCGAACATGTCTTCCTCAAGGCTCGAACACGAGACTACGTCGAGCCTGCTGAACAGTGGCGTGTCGTTGCAGCATGTCTCGACTTTGTCGAACGATCCCTGCGTTCCTACGACTTGGCTGCTCTCCTTCGCAACACTGAGGGTACCGACGCGGTTGCAGACCCTGCTTTGCTGACGCAGCTCGCCTCGCATCCCGGGTTCTTCTTGATGCGACGCATTCTCACTGGATCTAAAATGGTTGGCGAGATGCTCGGCATCCTCGTCCCTGGCTCTGGTCTTGCTGCCTTCGAGGCGATCAACCAGAACCGCGCCAGCACGTTTTTCTACGGTAGCTCGGTACGACACGTTCTCAGCATCCTCGACCGTGTGTTGCGATACCAGGACCTTTTTGCACAAGTATTGATTCCCACACTGGTCGACGCCAACCTGAATGGTGTTCAATTACCCTTCGATGTCTCAGCACGTGTTGGCAACTCGGGCTCGTACAGCAGTTTCGACATTCAGCTTCTTCACGCCCACGAGTCCGTTGTACAGATTGCTCTGCTCATCAATTGTGTCCGTGACGACGTCGCTTTGCTTTCGGTTCGTCTGCTCGGCCTCATTGCACGCACGGCTGCGTTCAGCGCTGTCGATCGCTTCGGCGAGATGGGCTATCGTCGCAAGATGAACCGTCTCGTTGGCTTGCTCGAGATGAGCGATGAAGCTGGCCGAGTCAAGGCAGGCTACGTTGGCCGGCTCGAAGCCGAATCTTCCGCCGATGCTGGCAGCGCCAAGATCCTCGAGACGCTCAATGCTCTCGCAGGTGGAAGCGATGTCGTCGACGACGAAGATGCGGATCTGCATGCATCCACCGGCAAGTTGGATGGCACGGCTGCCTTGACATCAGGCGATGCAGTGGAGGCGATCCAGATTGCCATCGTCAACCTTTTGCTCGCTGGCACAGAACTCAACCAGCCCGCTCCGAACGTCGCCCACCTGTTGCTCGGCTACGATTTGCGCGCAGTTCGTCCCGAGGAGCAGGTCATCATCGACCCTGATGCACAGACGGCACCACCAAGCGCCATCCATGCCATCCTTGCACTGTTGCGACCCGAATCCGACGGCGAAGGCGCTACTTTCCTCAGCTTGGCCGAGAGATCGCCAGGCTTCGCGGAAAAGTGCTGTGCCCTCATCTTGCGCCTGTGCACTCATCCATTCACCAGTGCCGCGACGCTGCGTTACCTCCGAACCAAGGAGGACTTTGTCGTCCAGCAGCTGCGCAGTCTTGCTCTTGTACCAGCTGAACGCGCAACCCTGACTGCCAGTTTCGCTGCTTTAGGTCTCGTACAGTTTGCAGATGGTCAAGCTGTTGAGACGACCGTCGACCGCGTCACTGCTTCGCTGCGCATGCGCGCTTCCTTGCTCGAGCTCACCGCTTTGGAGCTGCATTCGCTCCTCAACGCTGGCATGCAGTCGAAAGCTGCGCGCGTGGTGGCTGCGCTCTTCGGTTCCAACGCGGTTGCTGGCGGTAGTGGCCTCGATACTGAGGATAGCTTCGATGAGGATGACCTGCTCCTTGGAACTGATCGCGATTTCCGCTTGGGGGCTGGTGGTGCCGAGGTACGCACCTTCGGCGGTGTTCGCTTCCTCGAAATTCTGCAGAGTCTCGACTTCGAGTGGTACGATGACCGCGAAGCCCTGGGTCAGAACATCACTGTCATCACTCCAGAGCAGCTCGAGCTTGCCAAGCGACCCGACGCTGCTGTTGGACCTCGTCTCTACGATCTCGGCGCTGTTCTTGCCATCCTCATTCGCGAGAAGTCGATCTTGCAACAAAAGGGCAGTCTGCGCGATGCTGGCCAAGCCAACCCCTTCCTCGAGCAAGCTGAATTCGTGCTTCAGTGGGCTTCAGCTCAGAATGCCAAGAAGGCTGTGGCGTTCTCTCGCAGACGCGTGCTGCAAGCATGGCGACACACGCTCGACATGGTGTTGGCACGAGCGGCAGGCTTGCTTCGCACTGAGGTCCGCTCGGGCCTCATGTTTGACTGTCTCTCAGAGTTGCTGCCACGTATCTCGTCGCCTTCGACCGATGCCGGTGGTCTCGATGTGCCTTCGGCTGACCTTGTCGCCGGCGCCGTACTCTCGCTGCTTACCTCGCTTCGACAGCATCGTCTTGAGCTGACTACAGGCACACTCGACCTTGAGAGTGTCGATGCTCTTCCCGTCGATCGTCTCTTGACGACACTGCGAGCCCTTATCGACTCGGTCCTCCGACTCGAGACGACGACGCTAGCTCGCGGCAATCTCTACTCTGCGCTCATCAACCTTCTTCAGCTTGTGAAGTCTAGCAATGGTGGCGATGCCAATGCCGATGTAGGTGCCATGGATGGTGCTTCCATCATTGCCACCGACCTCGATGAGACCATGTCGGTCGGCGGGGTTTCGACCACCACAACCAACATCTTTGGCGGACGCGCCCAGACAAGCAGCTTGGAAGTACGGACACGCACCCTGCTGCTGTCACACGCTGAGCGTCTGATGGACGTACTAGGCCGGGATGCACTTGATGCTAGCGATCTGTCCAAGACGATCGCTTTCACTCTGCTTGACAAGCTCTGCGCTCTGGATGCACCTTCGTCGTCTAGCGCCTCTTCTCGCCGCGGCGGCTCGAGGTGTCTCGATCTCCTCGACCGCAAGGGCTACATCAAGAGCTTCGTTACAGCCCTCCGAGACTCGGACCTGGCCTTGCAAGAGACGCTCCGACCCGACCCTGCCAGTCTCAACGCCATCTACGTCTACGAAGCGCGTCTTGCATTCTTCAACCGTATGGCACAGACCCGCGACGGTGCTGAGCGACTGCTCAATGCCAAGATCTTTGATGTGCTTGCTCAGTCCGACTATCTGGCTGCTCGGCCGGATCAGGACCAGGAGTTTGTGGACTTGGACAGCTTCCTTCCTGCTGCTGCGGAGCGATACAATGCACTGCTGACGCCAGTGTTGCAGCTGACCACCAGCATCCTCGCGAGCACATCCGCTGCTTCGGCACTCGGCGGTGGATCGAGTCAGGGTACATTCGGTATCTCCAAGGCGCTGGCCCCTACTTCGGCCTCTGCTGCTCCTCGTCACGCTCTGGCCTTGTTGACCGCTCATCGCGATGCTCTGTTGACTGTACTCCGTGCACCCCTGCAGGAGTTCTGCTCTTTCGCTCAGCTCGGACAGGCTCACCTTGTAGTCGCCATCTTTGTGCTCATCATGCCTTCGCTCGACGACGATGCCCAGCAGGCACCGAGCCCGCTTGCACCTTTCCACTCTGCTATCCTTGCATTCGCTGCAGTCTATCTGCACAGCGCTTCATGGCGATCGCGCATTGTGCCTTACAACGAGGCTGAACGAGAAGAAGCTCGTGTCCCTACTGCATCGTTGCGTGCATTACGAGCCTCGAGCGAAGCACCCACCGGCAGCAATGTCGGCGTAGAAGAGGAGAATGCTTTCAGTTCCAAGGTCGGCGCGATAGTGATTAGGCTTCAGATGACCTTGTTGTCGTACCTCGAGGCGGCAAGCGATGCACGTGGTAGCAATGCCCGTATCCGACCTGTTCTTATTCCTTCGTTGGCAGCCAACCGCGAGCGATCGCGCACTCCCTACGGTGGGGTTGATGACGACGGCGATTCGTCTCGAGTTGGCTTCCTTCGCTCTCAACGCGCAAATGCAGCATCTTCCACAGTGCCCAGCATTGGCAGTCTCGTCGCCGCACTCGACGAGTGTGCCGACTTGGTCTCCAAAGAGCTCGGAGGTCTTGAGAACATCGACACACTCCTTGAGAATGTCGATTCGGTCCGTCAAGACGAGCTTGACGAGATCGCACGCGATGCACTTGGCGAGCTTTCCGCGGGTGAGCTGTCCACTGCCCAACGTCGTTCTGTCGCTCTTCGACAGCTACGCATCCGTAAATCGACACTCCGTGCCTCGTCCACCTCCAAGCTTGACGCTGTGGAACTGATCCTGGTTCTGCTCATTCGACACATCGAATTCTTCCGCACTCTCAGCACGGATCGCAACCAACTCACTGCAGGTGTTAGAGGCTCACCTGCTCCAGGGTCCCACTTTGACCGAAGCAACCTGATGCAGGGATTGGCCGAATCATTGATGCCTGTTGTTGAGGATAAGATCGGATACCTGTCCCTTCCGCCTAGCCTTGTAGCTAATGCGAGGGAGAGACAAAGCTTTTTGCAGATGGCAGGTAGAAGACTTGCTAGTTTCTTCACTGACGCAGAGTGAAGAGGATCATGCTTTCACACACAATATATCCGCAAAGCCTGTACTACACATGATCAAAATCTAATGCTAGAATCCCTTGAAACATCTGATCGACCGTCTGCTAACTTATGTGAGGACTGTGAGCAAACAACTCGGCTTGCATTGTCGGTTCTGTGGTCAAAAAATGAAACATCGTTCCAGCATGGGGTGCAAAACATGATGGCTATATATATATGCAATACCAGCGGACGCTAACATGAAGCGATCCGAATTAGTTTAGTGGCTATGACGGCGCCTTGTCAAACAATCTTCCGCGTTTCATACGGCGCAGACCCGGGTTCAATTCCCGGATTCGGAGGATTTCGACCTTTCTTTTTTTTTTTGTTCCACCAACCTGACGTTCATCCGAGCTGCTGCTTCTCAACACAGACATGGAAGAAGACCTTAACTGAATCTTGTGTGTTGAAGGTGTGTTAGCCATCCCGTCGATTGACGGAGGCGTTGTTGCAATGATGCGATGCAGGAGCTCAATTGTCCGTTCTCTGACGGAGAGTGCTCCGTCTGGTGCCGGAGAGTATTCGGCAATGTTATGTTGTCCTCCGCTTCTTGTCGGAGAGTGTTCAACAATGGTCTGTTGTCCTCCGTTTGTTGCCGCTGGAGTGCTCAGCTATGTTATGTTGTCCTCCGTTTGTTGTCGGAGAGTCTTCGGCAGGCCCGTCCTCATACTGAACATAACTAGAAATCAACTTCGATGACACATTTGGTATGGGTCGCGCTGTTAATTCATTCAACTATTCGCCAATGATAGGATGAACTTGTGATGCCGGGTATATTGTGTTGTGTTGTATTGTACATAGGTGTAGAAACAATATTACTCTAGAAATGTGACTTTAAACGGAGATCGAGTTGATCTGCTTCTTGGACTGTGCGAGAAGCGCTTGTGTTTCGGGGTCTAAGGCTGAGCTCGATGAGCTCTTGTCTGACGCCTTAACATCTGCTTCGGGAGCTGCTATCGATGAGGGAGTGTCAACTGCAAGGCTGCTGCCTGCATCGAGGGACTCTCCCAAATCCTCATCATCATCCATTGCTGTGTATTGTAACGCTGGAACCGCAGCAACTTTATCCGATAAGACTGTCGGTTCTGCCGCCAACTTGAGATCTTTTGCAGTTGTGTTTGTTGCAGCAAGCTTCTTCTGCCTAGATCTGAGCCGCATGATCAACTTCCTATCCAATTCGATCGCTTTGTTCTGAACCTTTTTGATCGTGCCTCCGCAATGGATCACCCTGATCCTCAATGACGGCAAAGTTGCTGCACTATTTCCTTCCTCCCCTACCACCATCTCCATAGGACTTGATATCAATGTCGCACTGGCCCAAACTAGTCGAGCTGCATCGCGAGAACACCTTACAATGGCTGTGCCTGTGTGCGTGCTGTAGTACTTGCACGTAAGTACACCGCCGAAGGCGCCTGCAGCCAGGTCACCGAAGTTGTAGACGAGTGATGCGCGCAGTAGTCGTGTGATGAGTTGTGGGGTGAGAGTGGATGCAGCGTTCGCTTCTGGCCGAGATCCCTGTGCGGTGGAGAGGAGCTTTGCCGAGATAGATGCTTGTGGTGACTCGTCGAGCGTGGATGGCAAGGGTGAGGTGGTAGCTAGCGGCTTGTCATCGATTGCTAGTAGCAGCCAGCGGGTCTTAAAGCGCACCATACTAGCTACAAGGCCGTTGCGTTTGCAATGAAGCGACAAGGTACAGGAACGAGGAGAGACCGATGATGGTGATGATGAAAGGGTGTGTCGGACAGTGAGCAATTCTTCTTGTCGCGAACAAACTTGATTTGGACCCTTCCTTTCTCAAAAGTCACACCGCCCAAATTTTTCTAAAATCACCTCCACCTTTCTCTCGTTCTGCTGCTACAACCTTAATCAGCGTGTGCTGCAACTCTCGGCAATCAAACGGCTCTTCAAAAGCTGAGCTACAGAAAGTGGCGACAAACACACAAACGCACCTTCTTCTAACCATCACTGCCGTCACCAATCATTGCCAGCATTCTTCGCTATCTTCGTCTCTTCTGCTGTTGTACACCCACAAAAGACAAATGCAGCACCGGTTGCTTTACAACAGTGCATCTGCACACTTATAGCGCACCAAGATGGACGACGTGCTCGAGGAATGCCGTCAAAGGCAGGAGGACGAGATCGTCGCTCTAGAGTCTATCTTTGCTCCTCCTGAAGGCGATAACGAGGAACAAGCCGCGGGAACAAGGCCAGCAGATCCAAGGGTCAAATTGACACAGAAGCAACCAGAACCCGTGCTTGAGCTGTATCTTCCAATCACGTTGCCACGACCCACTCGAATATTCGTAGACACATATGCATACGACGCACACAGCTACATATCGCAAGCTTCTTCTAAGAAATGCAACGGACATCACGACGCTACAGCAACAGATCAACCAAGCGCTGCAGCAAAAGCTGCGGCAGCAACTTCACAGACCAACGGCAAGTTACGTACTGCGTGGAGCCAGAGAAGTAAGGCGGGTCATCTAAATGCAGGTGCAAACGTCTTTCAACCAAATGTATGCACTCCAACAAAAAGCACAACCATCGCTCGAAGCGCTTCTTCGTCCTCTCATGCATCTGCTGCCTCAACTGACGGGGCGGCCGACGCGATTGGACGACTGAGTCTCGGATCTAAGTCTGTCCCAGGTCCATCGAAAAACGATGGGTTTCCGCACGACCCTTCGGCACACCGACCTCAACCATGTTCGTCAAAGCAGCTGCCGGCTCTATCGCACCTAGCACCGATCACGTTGCGAGTCCGTTTACCGCCTAGATATCCAGCAGAAATGGCACCTACAATAGAATCGCTCGCAGCACCATGGCTACCCGTGCTCCCTGATCGCAAAGACGCAGCGCTCACTTGGATTCTGCAGAAGCTCGATGAACAATGCCGTGAGATGAGCGGTATGGAAGTGCTCTACATCTGGGCAACGTATCTGTCTGAAGGAATGTGGATTCAACTTCTTGAAGATCAGCCCTCATCAGACGAATCTCCACCTTTCCTACAGCTACCACACAACTCAGCAACATCCGACGCAACTGACGCAAAGCTACGAGTCGAAGAACACCTCGCATCGCCAAACGATCAGCCACGACTTGCGGCTCAACTCCTCGCACATTCCAGGCTATGTACCCGAACCACTTTTGACGCTTCTTCGTTCGATTGTGCCATCTGTCTCGAGACGCGCAAAGGCAGAGCGTGCACACGGCTCGCTGGGTGTGGTCATGTGTTCTGCTCAGAGTGCCTTGCAGGTTATCTCTCCAGCTTGGTCGATGATGGCTTTCATCGTCAAGCGAAGCGATGTCCCGACCCAGAATGTGTCACGCTCTGGAGCGAGAGGGAGAAGCAGAATCTTGTCGATCAAGAAGGAAACTTGCTCGCGGGCCCTGCAGGCAAAGCGAAATCCGCACCCCTTCAACCAGCCTTGAACGACATGAAGCCAGCTCAAAATGGTGATGAAGGAACGGATTCTGATCCACCTACAGTTGTTGGTCTCGTCACCAGAGATGAACTGCATTCAATCCTTGGACCGACTCGTTTAGCTCGACTGGATGAACTCACGATCAAAGCCAAAATGGAAGCCGATCCCTCCGTATCCTACTGTCCACGTTCCGGCTGCCAAGCAGCTGTGGTTCGCCTTGCTACCGACGAAAACTCTGGTCATTGGGAACGATTCCGTGAATGTCTCTCCTGCGGTTTCGCCTTCTGTGCGTGGTGTTCACGTTCCTGGCACGGTCCCACCTCGTGTCCCGTGTCATTCCAATCCGAGCTCATTCGTCGCTATCTCTCCCTCCCTGCCTCTTCACCCGAACGTGGAGTGATGGAACAGAAATTTGGACGCAAGACGCTCGAAACAATGGTACGAAAATACGAAGAAGAACAGCAAACCCAACAATGGCTCAGCGACTACACCACTCCCTGTCCCACATGTGGTATTGCCATCGAGAAGAGCTACGGATGCAACCATATGACTTGCAAGAGTTGTCAGACGCATTATTGCTATTTGTGCGGGAAGGCGATTTCGGCTCAGAATCCTTATCAACATTTCAATACGCCAGGATACGAGTGTTATCATAGGTTATTTGATGGACTGTTGGGTGATCAAGCTCCTCAACGGCAGGAGCAGCATGATCATCATCAGGAAAATAGAGCAGCAGCAGGAGGGGAGCAGAGAGGGCACAATGAAGATGGTAGACCGGGTTTTGCGCTGTTAGTTGACGAGAATGGCATTCCCATACACTTGCTAGAGGAGGAAGAACAGATGGATCTCTTGGCTTGGCAACAATTTCACTAGATCCTCCCTCCCCCACTACATCTGTAGCATAGAGCATTGCCTAAATGCATTACAATCACCCTCCTTCCCAAGCCTTGCTTGACTCATGGTTCCCGCAACATCTTCGCTCAGAAGTCCAATAAGCTTTATTGTTATATATACACAATTGCAAATGCAGCTGATACATCGGATCCGAATTAGTTTAGTGGCTATGACGGCGCCTTGTCAATCTTAGGAAAGTTCTCCGCGTTTAATACGGCGCAGACCCGGGTTCAATTCCCGGATTCGGAGATTATAAGAAGATCCTTTCTTTTTGCTAAGCTTCCTTTTTTGGGCCAGATCTTCGTCGGTGCGATCGTCGTCGTACTGCTTTTTGGATGTCGGTGAACGTGCTTGGAGAAATGATGTTGTGGGTTGGGGTTGCGAAGCGACAGGACCAGTAAGTCAGCCGACAAAGCCAAGTTTTCTTTTTGCGTGAAAGACAGGAGAGAGTGCTTGACCGGATCGTTGCGGAGTGATAATCAAGGGTCTGCCCGAAGTAAGCACAAAATAAGGTTTTCCTGTGTTTCCTAGGTCACGATAACAAAAAACTTTGACGTTCGTTCCTGCTGTCTGCGCCATCTTGGAGCGGCTTTGCCAACTCACTTCACCCCTCCGACGAGCCTTGGATCTATCATATTGACGACGTGAGTTGTGGCTCAAGCAAACAAAAGGGAGGACATTCATCTAGTAATCGTTAAGAAGGGCAAAGAGCAAAAAAGGAATTCACTCCGAATCCGGGAATTGAACCCGGGTCTGCGCCGTTTTCTGCGCGGAGATGCGTTGGTCAGTATACTGACAAGGCGCCGTCATAGCCACTAAACTAATTCGGACGCGATATGATTGGCAGAACATCAATTGCATATATGATTACAGACAGTTGCACTGAAGCCCATTGCGACGGTTCTTCCTTTGAGCACGAACTTCCTGTTGATCATTGCAACTCGAAATTGAGCGGTAAGGGAGTCTTTGATACGAGTCTGAGCTGCTGCTTCGTTGAAACGGAATGACATGCCAGGACGTGCCCAAACCGCTATCAAAGTCTTGACAAGATGTCACACGAGGGCTGAGGTCGAGGATGCGTTCGTGTTTCTGACATGCTGGCCGCAGTTTAGTCATCGGGAAAGTCTAGGTCCCGCCGGGATGCGAACACGAGTCAACGATGTGCATTGTCCACTCTGCGTCTGCGACTCGCAGCGAGAACACGAACGTAAAAAGCTTGATGACGATGCTGACAATTTTGGACTTGTGAGCTTTGTTTTTCTCGCCAATGGCAATTGGACCCTGTCGCACAGGCGTGAAAGAAAAGATAGAACCGAGAGCGCAAGAGAGATCGTATGCGTCTGATTTACCGGTCTTGCTTATCCGGACATATATTGGACGCAAGCTGAATACGATCTAAGCATTTGTCCGCGGACCAAGCAGAGAGATAGGGCTGCACATTTACGCAACGTTGAAGCAAAGATGATGTACTGCTACTGAATCTGAGTGCACGTTAGAATGAAGAGAGCTTCAAGTCCGAACATACGACAATCTTGAATGTTTCCCTTAGCTGCTCGCCAAGGCTCGGAAACAATTGCCATGAGGCATTGAAGAGAGCGAAGATGAGGGTGTACAACTGTAAGATGGCTGAGAGAGCGTCTTCGGATGCGCCGGATCTTGCGAAACCTCTTCCCTTTGCAGCTGCAGCTCTGATTTTCCGTCTCTGAAAATCAGCGTGGTGTATCTGCGGGCGCTGCATTCGCTGCTGCTGCTGCTGCTGCACGCACGGTTCAAGGCTGAGTTTTGCTCTGCATTCTCACGCATCAGTCACTGTACCCTCTCCTCTCTCTGTATCGCACCGACCCTTCTTGCCATCTTTCGCTCCCCATCCGAACCTCGTCTTCTCTCTGAACCTCCACCTCATAGACTGGAGTCCACTCCAAGAGAAGCGCGTAGACAATTGCGATCAAACCTGGAAGAGCACCTGATACCCTCCTTTCACAAGGCTCGCATCAAGACAAGGAAGTACTTCCTCCCAACATGGTGGGCCTTCGCCCCCTGTTCGGTACACGCGCGAGCGTCGAAAACGTTCACGATAGCTTCGGACACACGGTAGAATTGGTCAAGACGAGCGAGAGTGAACATGCTGATCCCTTAGACAAGCAACAGCAGCAGCAAACATCCGCCAACCCTCCACTCTCCGAGACTCCAATCCCACACCATCAGTCCTCCGATAAAGCTCAAATAGACCAACATCAAAAGGAGCAGGCAGAGCAACATCATGGTGGAAACTCTCTCGCTGGTTTGCTCAACGGTGCTGCCCTCATGTCACCTCAAGATGATCATTCGAGACCAGAAGACCACCACAATGATCACAGCTTGGACTCTGGGCGCGCTGCTCCAGCAAATGCAGCCACATCTGAATCGCAACACAATCGACAGTCATCGCAGGACTCTGCCGCATGGAAGCGAACCGCAGATGAAGCTGAATCCTCCGATCAGCACGAGGCTCATCGTGCTCGCAGTCGCTTTGGCAACACTCTCAAGAAGTTTGATGCCAAGATTCGCACCACTCTCGGCGTCAACCCTCCACCCACAGCTCAAGAGATGCGAAGTCCCTATTCGATCGGAACCGACGATCACCTCGCCAGTCGCACTAGTCTCGGTGCTGTCGAATTCCTCAACGATGCCAGTATTGAAACTATGCAGCATCTCACAGACGACGAAGATGACGACGACGAGTTAGATGATGCGGATGCGGATCACGACCACGATGACGATAGTGACGACGACCAGAAGACTGTCGCCGATCATTCCACGCATGACAAGGCCAAGCCCGACATTGCCAAGATACAAAAGGATGTCGACCAGCTCAATCACGCCAAGAGCGAGGCTGAAAAGCGTCGTTCCGGATCTATGGACGAAGCACGACCCGGCGACAGTGTCCACACCCAAGCCCCCGTTCAGGTATCTTCTGAAGAGAAGATGAAGGCCATCATCGATGAGTTCGGCGAATGTCCTTCCCGTTCAAGACCCAACGAGCCCGAGAAGCTTATCGTGGATCTCAGTGCTGCCCTCGTCAAGACTGTCCTGATCAAAGGCAACATGTTCTTGACCAACCGTCGTGTCTGCTTCCTTGCTTACATACCCAACGTTCATCCCGGCTCCGAGCAATCCGACAACCCTGCTGGCGAGAAACATGATGACTCCAGCTCCTCTGATGTCCGCGCTCCTCTGGATCCAAATGTACAGAACCCCATACTCAAGTCCGGTCCCGCTATCATCCATCGCCCTGGGAAGATGCGTCCTAAGCGCCGAGTCTGGATCGAACTCCGCAAACATTCCTTCAACGCGTACTCGGCCAGTAACAAGCTTTACAAGCCTCTGATGGCAGCACGTCTTTCCAATCTCTACGCAATCTTGCCCATTGACTGGTCGCAACCGCACATCATTCGTTTTGTTGAAGGTCTCAAGTACAGCTCCATCGAATTCAAAACGCAAGAGGCTGCTCTCGACTGGCGCAAGGAGCTCGAAGCCGCCGCCTTCCACGCGCGCAATACCGCCGAGAAGGTACGCATCAGCATCCCGCTTGAGCGTGTCGTTGGCATGGATGCAGCTCCTTTCATGCAGGTAGCCAAGATTGTTCATCTCGACGTCCTCGTTGGATCTGTCAACGATGAAGAGGTTGCCGCAGCCGAAAAGGAGCGCAAGGAACGTGAAGGGCGCCACCAGCTCGTCGAGCACAGCTGGTCCACCAACAACGTCTTCATCAACTGCCCGAAGAATCCTGGCTTCAAGTGCCATATCACTCAACTCGCTTTCGGTGTTACCCACAATCGTTCCGCTTTCATTGATCTCCTTCGCGAAGCGCTCAAGATACCCAGATCCTTACATGACCCCCTTGGCTTCCAGCAGCTTCTGAGCATCGTGCCTCCTCCTTTGCTCGATTTTGAAGGCGAACCGGATGTCGAAGATCCAGCCAGTGACGGCCAAGACTCGTCCGACGATCAGCACAAGCAAACACTCGCAGAGAAGTTCTGCCATGCCTTTGGTCTTCCTTCTCTTCCCGAAGAGCTCAAGCTGGTCAAGTGCGAGCTCGTGCGTACTTTGCATACCCACGGAACCATGGCGATCGGTTTGAATTACTTGCTTTTCTGGCGCAGAGCTGTTGGCAGAGACCTCAAGATCAAGGTCCCTCTCAACGATATTCGAGGTGTCGATACCTATCGTTCAATGCTCTGGCATCACCACGGGCTCGTTGTTCACATTCGTGCGCACTCGGATATGTACTTTGACTTTTTGTCCAAGTCCAACCGCGACATGGTGGTCTCTACCCTCAAACGTATCGTGCAAGCCAAGGACGAGAACAAGAAGGATGCAGAGCGTGCTACTCTTGCCACTGTAACTTCACACGACGGCTCCCAAGACAGCCACGCAACCAAGATCGATGGAGAGTCGTCCGCTGACTCACAACAATCGAAAAAGAGCGCGACCGAGGCGCTCTTGCGCAACGCCGAGAACGATGTGCCTGTTTTCGAGCCCGACATGCTAGCATATCTTCCCAAGGTAGTCAACATGGACAGCACCTCTTTGCGCAACAATCTCCGTATTATGCCGATGCGCATCTACTGCCTCACCATCGGATCGCGTGGTGATGTTCAGCCTTACATCGCATTGTGCAAGGCGCTCAAACAGCATGGCCATACACCTGTCATTGTTTCGCATCCCGAGTACAGAGGTTGGGTCGAAGGGCATGGCATCGAGTACCGTGGCGTCGGTGGAGATCCAGCAGCATTGATGAAGCTCAGTGTCGAGCATCGCATCTTTTCGCCCGCCTTCTTCCGAGAAAGTATCAGCAAGTTCCGCGTCTGGCTTGACGAGTTGCTGCGAGAATGCTGGGAAGAGTGCCAGGGTGCCGATCTGCTCATCGAGTCTCCCTCCACCATGGCAGGTATCCATGTGGCAGAAGGTTTGGGAATCCCTTACTTCCGCGCTTTCACCATGCCTTGGACCAAGACTTCAGCCTACCCACAGGCGTTCAGTGTACCCTCGATCGAGATGGGACCTTCATACAACTCTTCATCGTATGTGCTCTTTGATCAGATCATGTGGGTCGCCACGAGCGGTCAGATCAACCGCTGGCGCAAGCATATGGTCGGCATTGGTCCCACTGACTGGTCCAAACTTGATGCGGATTCGGTACCGTTCATCTACAACTTCTCTCCGGCTGTCGTTCCTATGCCCAATGATTGGGGTGACCGAGTCAAGATCTCTGGCTACTGGTTTTTGGACAATCCGGACTCGAACTGGTCGCCGCCCAAGGAGATGGCTGACTTCTTGGAACGCGCTAAGAAGGATGGCAAGAAGATCGCCTACATCGGTTTCGGTTCGATCACCATCGAGAACGCAGAAGAGGTGTCGGCGAACATTATGAAAGCGGTGCGTCAGGCTGATGTTCGTGCGATTGTTGCCAAGGGCTGGAGTGGTCGAGGTGGATCCAAGGTCAAGAAGAAGAAGAAGAAGCAGCAGCCCCAGCAGCAGCAGAAGCCACAGCTTCAGCATTCGACTTCTCACAACGACAGTGAAGATACCGCTACAGAGGAAGAGCACGAGCCGGAGATTGAAATTCCCGACGATGTGTTCGTCGTTGATTCGGTCCCACACGACTGGTTGTTCCCTCAGATTGACATTGCTATGCACCATGGAGGTGCCGGTACCACGGGCGCCTCGTTGCGCGCAGGTCTGGTTACGCTGATCAAACCGTTCTTCGGAGATCAATTCTTCTGGGCCAATCGTGTTCAGAAGCTTGGTGCAGGTGCACGAGTCAACAGTCTCAATGTCAATGATCTTGCCGATGCACTCAAAAGTGCGGCCTCGGATCGAGTTATGGTCGAAAAAGCTCAAGGTGTTGGCGAACTGATTCGATCCGAAGACGGTGTAGCAACAGCCATCGAGTTCCTGTACAAGAACATTCCTTTGGCGAAGAGGAGGACACAGAGAAAGATCGATCGTGAAGCGTCTCAGAATTCACCTGCTGGTACTCCTTCTGGTTCGGTATTCAGTAATCCACTCTCGAGGTTTTCGTCTCATGGAAGACAACCTAGTGGAGGGAACAAGGCTGAACTCACCACCACCACCACCTCCTCTTCTAACCCTTCTACCTCGGGTGGTGAGAAGGGGAAGGAGAGAAAAGAACAACACAGAGCAGCAACTCTACCCGCTTCCACCTCTCAAACTCAAGACCATTCAATTCATCGCTCAGCTTCAACCATCGTCGAATCACCCGATTCAGAATCTCTTTCATCTCCCACCTCCACCTCTGGTTCTTCCCTCTTCACCTCCTCTCTCCTCCCATCGCTCTCTTCGCTCAACACTTTACCTTCCTCGATGGCATCAACGTTGAAAGAAATGGTAACACTTCAATCTAGTACTACAGACACAACTGCTGATGGAGAAGAAGCTGTAGGTCTATCTGAAAGATCAGCAACCACACCCGCTGGGGTGATTGATGGGGAGGAGACGGAAGAGCAGAAGATGCAGAGATTGAAAGGTTATAAAAATGCGAAAGCCGAAGATATACGGAGAAGGAAATTGCTACAGGAGAGATTGAGGAGGGAAAAATTGGACAAAGAGAACAGGTTGGATGATGTTAGGGAGAGTGAGGAGCTTGTTGAAACTCAGTGAAATCGTGGAATTACAACTGGAATAGATACCTTTATGCTTCAGCTCATACTTGTGGTTGTGCGATTCGTTCCATTGCTGTTGAGAAATGAGAATCCGACCAGAAGCTGGATTGAAGAGAGACGGATCAACTGCTTTCACATCTTGCGTCCGACCTCAATACTGTCCTTCACCCTCTCCATCTTCTTTCAGAACTACTCACACTTGCCCTTGCTCTCACAACTCACCTCAAACCCAACACAAACAATCGCACAAAGCATCTTGCCACCAAAACTTCATTCAAACACTTTGTTCACACCTCGTTATCCCCCATCCTCATAGCTAAAACTCAAAACCTTCACCCCTAAACTGATCCAAACTACTTCCCACATGAGCCTTTTGCGCTAAATCCATTCTATCCATCACCAAAAAGATCCTCCTCAACGTAGACCAAAGATTATGACTCTCGCCCGCTTCTGCCAGCGGCGTAGGGGCAGGTTGTTCTCCTTCCGGTACATCAGGTAGCGTATGAGTCTGTTGTAGACTAAGTGCGGCCAAGAGATGTTCTGCTGCCTCATGATGTGCTCCCAAGTTAAGACATGAGACGGAGAGGTTGTAAATGGCTCGTGTGAAAGTAGGACGTAATTCCAATGCTTTGTGATAAGCAGCAATGGCTTCTTCAGGTTTACCACCGTTGGCGAGAGTGGCACCGAGTCTGTTCCAAAGCAAGAAGTCATTGGGTCTGGCACTGAGGGCAGTGTTGAAACAATCCTGTGCCTGTTCATACGCAGATTGAGTGTAGAACAAGACTCCCAAGCCTACCTGTACTTCTGGATCAATCTGTCCCGCAGAGTTACCTTGCCTAGCTGCTTGCAGGAACATGTCTGTAACCCTGTTCAGACTCGCCCAAGGATTACCCTCTGTTCCTTCGATTGGATCTTTCGAGCCCGAAATCTCGGCTGGCAAAGGTCCAGCTTCGATGTTGGGATACGCGCGGTTGATGTACCTCTCGAGCGTCTGGTGTGCAGCTGTATCGTATCCTTCGTTGGTGTAAGAGATGGCGAGTGACATGTAAGCTTCGAGATTGTTTTCATCGATCTTGATCGCTTCTTCCAGTGCACGGATAGCTTGCGCTTCCTTTTCATTCATGGCTTGACACTCGCCAAGTCTTCGCCATGCTTCAGAGCGTTCGCGACGAGAACGGTCGACTTCACCGCGTTCAACTTCACCACCGGTGCCACCTTGCGTCTCGCGTTGAGTGGCAGCTTCAAACAGGAGCGCGGCGTCGGAGAGATTACCGCCATTCGCGAGAAGTCGGAGACCTTCCGACAGAGGATCAGGGTGGGACTGGAAGGGGTTCTGTTGACTCATCCTGTACTGACCCAATCGAGGGTATCCATCGGGGCCGACGACACCGAATCCATCGAGGAGCGCGTCCTCAGTGCCATCAAGAGCACCCATCTCATCCAATCCACTACGACCAGCACCAAGTCCGCCAGAAGGATGAGCATAGCCAAACTGCTCGTCATCATCCTCTCTAGCCCTGAGCATCTCTTCCTCCCACTTTGCCAACTCTGCATCAGCAGCAGAGGGTGGAATGCCGTTACGTGCGTTCATGGATCGCCAGAGATCCTCGAAGCGTGAGTTAGCCTCTTGACCGTCAGCGGTAAGTTCTTGCTCGATAGCATCGAGTTCGCGACGGATGGACTCGGCTTGCTCTGCTTCAGAGGGGAGAAGATCTTGGGTCTCTGATTCCTTGGCTTTGCCTTTGCCCTTGGACTCGACTTCTGCCTGTTCGGCATCGAGCTTCTTGAACTGCTCTTCCCATTTGGCGTCATCGAGTTCGGTGAAACGAGACTGTTGAGTTTGTGCTTGCTGCGGCTGTTGTTGCTGCTGTGCGAGACCCATAGATCCCATTCCGCCCATCATG
The DNA here is from genome assembly GCA_019972555.1 of Ustilago shanxiensis. Classification (NCBI taxonomy): domain Eukaryota; kingdom Fungi; phylum Basidiomycota; class Ustilaginomycetes; order Ustilaginales; family Ustilaginaceae; genus Ustilago; species Ustilago shanxiensis. The sequence goes on along the minus strand of BPMX01000005.1, from coordinate 943,772 downwards.
CCCATTCCCATTCCACTCATACCCATACCGCCCATACCCATGCCGCCGTAAGATCCCATCATGGGCCGAGAAGCATATGCACCAGAGGAGCCAGAACCATCGCCTCCACCAGGCATCTGCTGCATTGTTGGCTGCGAGTGCTGTGGAGAACCAAATTGCTGAGCCCAAGCAGACGAGCCTGCAGGAGGTTGCATCTGTCGAGCGGGTGCGCCGCCTCTAGCAAAAGCGGCTTCCATGTCTGCACCTGAAGGTGTGCCCGTTCGTGGCATTTGATTTGCCCATGACGCGCCTACGTTGGGTCTTTGAAAAGCGGGCATTGTGCTGTTCAGCTCGTTCCTCATGGCTTGAAGATCGAACGCAGACGAAGAAGAGGCAGCGCCTGGAATGGAAGCGCCTTGCTGCTGGCGAAAGAAGGCTTCTGCATCAGAGTTGGGACCAGCTTGATGCTGTTGTCGCATACCGGCAGGACCCATCTGTGGCTGGCCTGCAAAAGTACGATCTCCATGTTGAATTGATCGATCCTGCTGAGTATGTTTGAGCATCTGAGCGAGACCATTATTGCCGGTGGAGCACTCGGCTCCATTGAGCATCGATTGGAATGCCATGTTGGTCGGATTGTGGAAGGTGACTGATTGCACTATTACAAGTCAGCGCGATGTGTTGATGACGGGTGAGAAGGTGGGAAGGAAGGAGCATAGGATGTAATGTGGAAAACAAAGGAAGCGGAAAGACAAGTGGCGCTAATTCTGCTGCGCGTTGCTGCTGCGCTTTGATGTTGAATTGGATTGAATGTGATTGATTGACTGTGTGATTAGAGAGAGTGCGGGGTGTGGAATTTTGAGTGGAGAATTGCTAACCGGCGAAATATGTCTCTGTGGACAGACAGAGTGGGAGAGAAGAGAGACCAATTGAGCCGGGCCGGCTGTAATTCTAAGCGGTTTGAGAGTCGAAGAGAGCAGTTGCAATTGGCGATGTTGATTGGACCGGAAATTAGCCATCTCGCACGGTCTGGTGTGGAGAGAATGCCTCTCTGCAATATCACTTCCTGAACGCGCTTCGGCTTTCAACCTCGCAAGGAAAGGCCAAATCTTTGTGGCACTGACTCGGCCGATACTTGAACCCTGAGCATCGCTGGACCCTGAATTAGCTTTAGCTTCCAGCCTTGATCAGATTGCTCTTCCTTCCTGACCCTTATCAAGCATCGACTTATTGTTTATTTGACTTCTGCCATGGTATAAGCTACACAGTCAGGACATGAGACACGACGCACATGTGCTCGATTCTCTATTCTAGGCGTTGACGGTCCTTGCTCGATTCAGTCACCGTCATTTTTCAATTCACTGAGCAACGATTGCCTGACCATCATCTGTATCCCTTGCAGTGACTGTCGAAAGGTAGAGCTCATGGCGTTGGAGATGCTAGGCTGATGCCCTGACACAGCGTGATGGCTCATCATGCAATTTTTTCAAAGCGAATGCTGTGGCCGGTTCCACATAAACCACCAAGTATCTCCGCACCTCCGGTCATTCGATCCATCTCCTCTTGAACCTTGTTACTCGCATACTTAATTGATTCAGGCCATACGACGTCCATCTTACTCGTTAGCGAGTCGAAGGTAGCAGTTTCCCAAGCCAGCGCTCTCACGCAGGTGCATGTAGCAGTATACTCCCGCCACTCGTGCCAAGGTGCGTAGCTGTCAGTCGGTCCTTATTGCCTATCAATGCTTGACACTAAACGCCACGCCGATGCTCGGACCGATCCGCGCTCCCCTTTCCTCGCTCTCCATATTGATATTGTACGATGGCACCGACCTTGCCATCCGCCGGCTCACCACCGCCGTCGCCGTTTGTACTTTGCTGCGCCGACTTGGCCGGACGCACAGATGACCCCATCTCATGTTGAGCTCGCACCGTTTTGGGAAGAGCCCGTCGCTTTTGTGGTGAGCCCTACCTATCAACGTGACCATGCTGTAGTTTTATGCGCCCTTCCAAGCTACCAACAGGCTTGCATGCTCCCTTGTCATCATCCTCGTTTTCCGTGCTGTAAATTTCCGAGGATCCCCCACGCCTTTCGAACAACGCTAATTTCCCCCACCCTCACAACTGCCAAATATGGCCGGTCATGCATTGTACCCCAATCCTCTTGTCAAGGCCAACATCAACCTAGGTCTTTGCTCCACGCGCTTGCAGACGTTGCCACACTCTTGCAAGGCATCAACCAAGCTAGTTAAATCGCGACAACAGCATGTATATGCACGCAGAGGAAATGAGAAGAGGCGTCGCATAGCACGAAACTGCGAACTGATAGCAACGTCGGCATCGGCCCGTTCGTACAGCCCAGATCCTGCAATCTCTCCTGCTATTCTTACTATCCCACCTCGCTTGCAAATGTACCACCTCGGCTACACCATCCTCACTCCTCTACATTGCCGAAGCTGTTGCTTCTTCCTTACTACTCCCTTTCTTGTTCATCGTTATCATACCTCGATTCGTGCCATGAGCTTCACACCGCCCTTCTTGACCGACATGTGCCGACAAACTTGACCGGCGTGGCTTCGACAATCTACTACAGCATGTCCTTTCACCATGTGGGGTCTCAACCCCTTTCTGCATCGTGTCTAGCTGCATGCCCGTCCGAAGCGAGCACCATGCTATGCCAATCCATGCCCTAGCATGCTTCTGGCGTGCAATATACAATACTTAAGGAGCCACGCCATCGACCACAAGTTCTCTACTGACACCTTCTCCCGTTCCTGGATCTCCCTTATATCCCTCCTCCATCCCCCTCCTTCCTGGTCTTTGAGCCCCCTTGGTGCTGGTCACCCCTATTCCTTCTTGTCATGGTCAAGCTGTCAGGTATTGCCGCCGCTGCTGGTGCTTTGACTGCCGCTGCAGGCTTGCTTACCAGCGTCAACGCACTTCCTTCCGCGGTTGTTTCGAGCACATCCCCTTTCGGAGTCGATCAGCTTTTGGACGCACGCTTGGAGGCCAACAACAATGGCAGCAGCGGCTTCCTATCCACTCTCTCACCGGGTCAACGTCGTGTCTTCTCCACTTCGCTTTCGATGCTCGACGCCAACTTCCAACCGCCTTACATCTTTGGATCGTCGCGATACACTGCCTACTATGCCGTCTCACTTCTGGCGCGCAACGGCCCTGGAGATGCTGCACTTGCAAAGCAGTTGATCCACAATGCTATCGCGGCACAGTGGAAGAACTCGTCCGACATTTGGTATGGAGCCTTCCTCGACCCAGCCCAGCCCCCACCTGGCAAGCTCAATGCTCCCAAGATCTATGGCTCGTACGACGCCAATTCGAATTTGTTCGTTGCAACGGCCTTCATGCTGGCCCTTTCGGATTTCAGCCATCTCATGGACCCAGACACCAAAACTGCAGTCATCGAGTCCGGCTATCGAGCCGTTGTCGGTGATACCTACCGTGTGTTTGGCATCGAAGGCGACAATCTCACACCTGCCTATTCGAATCCTTGGATGATGAGATGCATGGCCATGTCGTACTACGGCAATCTCAAGAATGACGCCAATATGACCACGTCTGCCGAAAAGTACGCTGGCGAGTTCTACACTCTCTTCGACATGTACGACACGCTCAGCGAGTTCAACTCGGCCACTTACACGGGTGTTTCTCTGTGGGCGCTCAGCTTGGCCGGCTACCTTCCTTCGAACACCACCTTCTCCCAGCGAGCGGGAGATACTATCTCCAAGATCTGGAACAAGACTGCTCAGCTCTGGCAACCTGAGTTCAACAGTCTTGGTGGATCTTGGGATCGAACCTACGGGTTCGGTCTTTCGGACTATGTCAGCTTGCTTGGCTTTTCCGTTGCTGGTCTCTTTGACGGTGATGTCAAGAGCTGGCCTGTGCCATGGAAGCTGTCCGGCTCGCCCCATGTCAGTGACGCTGCTTTTGCGCCGCTGATGGCCATCACCAGCAAGTACCATGACAAGTATATCTCGCAAGAGTCTCGCGATCTGCTGCAGCCATGCACTGCTGGCAACAAGCCTGGCCGTCTTGTCAAGTCTCATGCTTGGTCACCTCCCTTCGACGCCGACGTCAAGCTATACGGACCTCGCAACTACACTGCTTGGATCGCACCTAACATCACTGTCGGCGGCACAGAGATTGACGAAGCTGTCATCGGCGGTCCTGCCAAGAACCCGACGGCTTTCACTCCTGCTGTTATGATGTGGCCCACGCCTGACACGCACTCGCTTCACTACGCACAGCCCAAAGTGTCTTGGATGTCGCTGTACCCAACCACACAGACCATCTCTGCCAGCGCTTCGTCAACCAACCTCACTGTCCGCTTCCCTCCTTCGAAAGCGTTCGCAGCCAACTACACTGCACCGACACAAATGACACTCATGTTTGGCATTAGCCCTCTCACTTGGTTACCCGACAACTTTTTGCTCAATTCGAACAAGACCGAAGGCAAGCTGCCAGGTATGGAATTGGAGCTGAGTGGATGTGTCGCTTCGAGTGCAGTCAAGCGTTTCTTGACGTATGACAGCTCGAAGAACGTCAATGGATTCTACTACTACAACCTCACCTTTGCGCTTGGAGGGTTGCCACAGAATACAGTTCCTGAGCTTGTAGTGTCTTATAAGCTCACATAGAAGGATCAACCCCAACTATCTTGGAATGCTCATGGAATAGAATTGGAATACGGAACTAGGAATCAAGGATCGATAGATTTCTCCAACCTCATAATACATCCTCTGTCTCAGCCAAGAGAGAGAGAGAGTTGATATGCGTGTGTGTATGTGAGCTCGCGGAACTGAGCCTGAGAAACAGAAGAAACACACTTCTGAAATGCGAAGAAGGACGCGACGCGTGTCTGTGCGCTGCTGAGTCCTAAAACTTCGCCTGCAAAAGTAGCGGGTAGAGAGCTGAAATGTCAAAACCAACACTTCTCTCTTCTCAGCTTCCATTCTTCTTTCATCCTCCACTCCTTCATCTCAACATACACTCACACTCACATCCCTCGTTCAGACAAGATGGCACTCAACGAACAACCGTCGAACCCAAAAGCGGATGTGCCAGCAGAGGACAATGCCGCCAACACTACGACTCCCGCCCGTCAGCTGATCGACGAATCAAAACGTCACTTTGCACTCAAAGAATACGCCGCCTCGATTGATAAGGTCGCTCAAGCTCTCGAACAGCTTAGCTCGGAATATGCAGAAGATGCCAACGAGCTCGCACCTGTTCTTCACCACTATGGCCGAAGCTTGCTTGAAAACTTCATCATCAACTCGGCTGCTCTTGGTGGAGGTGGTGGATCCGCCCCTCTTCCAGCACCCTCGGCACCATCGGCACCTGCTGCTTCCGGCTCTTCCTCGAAACCTTCCGGCTCAGGATCATCTTCGTCGGCAGCAGCAGCAGCAGTGAAGAGTGATCCTCGATTCAGCTTTTCTGGTGATGCCGAGGAAGACGACGAGGACGACGAGGAAGCGGAGGGCGCTGCCGGTGCTGCAGCTGGAGACGATGACGACGACGATCTTCAAGTTGCATTCTCCGTCCTTGACCTCGCACGTGTCATCTACGAGCGCATTCTCGACTCGGACTCTCCCAAACTCACAACGCTTCAAGGCCAAGAATGGGACAAAACCCGCATCCAAGCCGAACTAGCCGAAGTCATGAACGACCTTGGCGATGTCGGTCTCGAAGCTGAAAACTTCTCTCAAGCATCTTCAGACTACCGATCCAGTCTCGAGATCCTCACACCTCTTCTTTTGCCGCATTCTCGTCGACTTGCAGATGCACATTTGCGATTGGGACTTGCGCTTGAATTCCACCCTGAGATCGAGCAACGGAAAGGAGCCAAATCGCACGTCCAATCTGCCTCGGACGTGCTTGCCAAGCGCATTGTCGCCATCCAATCCCGAATCGACCACTCCTCCCCCAACCCCACCGCAACAGGTACAGAGAAAGACGATCTCGCCGACCTCTCCGAACCAGCACTACAAAAACAACTCGAAGAGATGCAAGGAATGAAAAAAGAAATCGACACCAAACTCGAAGAGTACGACACCGAAGATGGACAAGCACAGTTAGCCGGAGCTCCCGACCTAACCGGCGTGTTGGGGATGCCAGCAGATGCAGCAGCTGCTGCGAAAGGCGGAATGACCACAAAAGATGCACTGCAGCAAGCGATCAAAGATGCTTTCCTCGGAGCTCAGGCTGAAGATACCACCGATGCTGTAAACCCTTTCACAGGTGCAGCTGCAATGAAGAGTGATGCGCCTGTTAACAACCTCAGTTCAATGGTCAAAAGGAAGAAGAAAACCGAGAACGAGACAGAGACAGAAGCAAATGGCGAGACTGAGACGAAAAAAGCTCGCACCGAAACCTAATCACTCAGCAAGACAAGATGTATCATACTTAGCCCATATCTATGCAAGTCTATGCCTGCCTACAAACCGTCCCTAAGATGTGGATCCCAAAAACTCCAAGTTCCATTCGTAGCAGCTCTTTGCCTCTCCGGAACGCCAAGGATGCGCGAGACCAGATTGTGAACCTCTACATTTCTAAATCCGTCCATGTTCCAACCTTCCCTCGTACGGTCTAGCGGAATGAAAGAAGGTCCGCTGGCGACAAAGATTGCATGCATGTCTTGTTCCTCATTGTCATATCCATGGTTGCCTATTGGTGCGTAGACTCCGTTGGCAAAAGTGGACATCTCGTGATGAGTTGTGATGGACCAGCCCAACTTGGGAATCATCCAGAGTGGTGCTAGTCTATCTTCCACCAGGGGAGACTGTAGATGGAAGCGTTCGGGAAGGTTTTCTCTCCAATAGACGTCGAAGCCTGCTCTGTGCTTCTGTGCGGCGGAAGAAAGGACATGGTATGCTTTCCTCGCATTTGCCTGTTTCTCCGCCTCGTTTCGCCCATGGAACCGCAACCCAGCAAGAGGCCATGCATCTCGACTCTCCACTCGACGGAACAGCTCGCTACCCAGCAGCGTATCCAAGAATATCAACTTGTGATTGCTAGTCTCTGTCATCCCATGATCGCTCACCACCACAACGTCCACCACGTCACCCAACCGCCTCTCCTCGATCAACTCGCTTTTCAACTGACCCAGAAATGCATCTACTCTCTTAACCGCACTCAACGCCTCCCTACTCATCGGCCCAAACTTATGCGCAGCTTGATCAATATCCGGCACATATGCACAGATCAAACTCGGTCTTTCCTCAACCCCACCCTCCATATCAATCCACTTCAACACCTGTTTCAGTCTTCCCTCCAACCCCCATTCCGGTCCACTCTCATACTTTTGAAAATAACTTGGCTTGACACCCGCACCAGTAATCGGAGGACCTGGCCACATCAGTACAGCGCTTTTCAGACCGGACGTTTGTGCTGTAGCCCATATTGGTTCAGCTAACCACCAGGAGCTGTTCCAAGATTGTGCTGGGTTGGTGTAGTAAAACTGTTGATGGGTGGAGGTGAGTGTGAAGTCGTTAGCTACGATGCCGTGTGATGAGGCATGGAGACCGGTGAGTAAAGCCCAGTGATTGGGGAAGGTGAGGGTGGGGAAGATAGGTTGAAGGTATTTTGCATGTCGATGACCTGGGCGAGTAGAGGTGGTGAGGTTAGACAGAAGTCCAGAGTTGAGATAGGCTGGTTTGGCGCCGTCCAGAGAGATCATGATGACAGTACGACGGAATGCATGCGTGCCATTGGATAGCTGTGCCTCGGGTAGAAGTGACGAAGCTTCGTCCGAGGAGCGTGATGGCGGAAAGTTGGAGTACCAAGGCATGCGATCGCTGAAAAGGCCCAGTAGTACCGCAATGAGAATAAGCGGAAATAGAAGGAGACAGTAGGAGGATCGTTTTCTTCTTCGAGCCGGCGGAGGAGATTGACCCGGTCGAGCCAGGAGTGGAGTTGTTGCATCTGCATCTCCAATGGTCGGAGCCAGGTCTCGCGGCGGTCGAATGCTAGATGATGGCTCTGAAGGTTGTGATTGCCGGGTGAGTCGATCTTGTGCACCGGTGTTCGGACCAGGCGCAGACTCACTCATCGTATCTTTCGATGACAGCACCATTGCCTCTGATAAGCGACTAAGTCGAGAAGAGTGTCCAAGGGGAAGTTTGAGACCCTGTCTTTTGTCTATGTGGTAGAGTGCATCAGTACAGCATGCATGGTAGCCTGAGGTGCGAATCGTGGTTATGGTATGGGTTGGCGTGAGTGATACACAAGAGTGTATCTGTCACTCTCGGCTAAATAACGCCTCTTTATGGCCGATGTTTAGGTGTGTTACACTCGCAAAAACCCACATGCAAATGATGTGCCGAAATGCATTCCCGTGTGAATCATGAATTGCCGCTGACACGGACCAACTGCGCCGATTTATGCAGGGTTCATCCAACCCTCTCTTTCACACATCTGTACTGTATGATGCCGTTCGTTCTGCATCCACACTTTGGTTACACAAGATCTGTCGAACAAGGCGGTACTGTAACCCTATCAATCATGAAACCTATCTCAGTCCACACAATTGCTTTTCTTTATCCTCCCCTGCTGACCCCACTTTTCCATCCAACCACCACACACTCTTTCGACACCAACAAAGACTTGATATTCAATCGTACAGATCATGACTTCTACCGACGCTGGCAACAACGAGACCTCCGGCACCGGCTCTGGCTTCTGCGTTCACTGTGTCACCGGATTCCGCATCCCCGGCGAACCCAAGGGCAAAATCGAAAAGATCCACGGCTACGACACTTACATCGCAACCCCTTCCAACCCTTCCTCCGATAGCGCCACCAAGGCCATCATCTACTTTTACGATGCTTTCGGGCTCAAACTGGAAAACAACAAAGTCATCCCAGACAAGATTGCTGATGCAACTGGCTTAACCGTTTATGTTCCTGATGTAAGCCCCCTTTCTCCATCCTCCTCCATCCTCATCTCTTGATCCTTTTTCTCCGATATTGACTTGTATTGCTTTACTCTAAAATTGGACAGATCTTCAATGGAGGAGGGCTCGCCGAAGAAGCGCTTTCCGCCGCTCCCACCACCGCTGCCGAACTCAAATCCTCCTCTCTCTTCTCCAAACTCAAAGTAGGCGCCTCCTTCGCCCTAGCTACTCCCTTCTTCCTCCGCAACCTCCCTCAAACCAAAATCAATCCACTCAAAAAATGGATCGAAGCGCTCAAATCTTCCCATGGCTACACACGTCTCGGCGGTGTCGGCTACTGCTATGGAGGAAAGCTGGTTATTGCACTTAATGCGACGGATCATATTAACGTTAGTGTAGCCAATCATCCTTCTTTCATTACCAAGGGTGATATTGCTGCGTTGAAGAATCCGATTCTGTTCAACTGTGCAGAGGAAGATCCTATCTTCGCAGCACAGTATGCCAAACAAGTCGAAAACGAGTGGCAACACAAAGGTGGAAAGGTTTACAAGTTCAATCATTATCCCAATACCGTACATGGGTTTGCAGCTAGACCGAACTTGGCGGATCAACAGGTGAAACAAGCTTTCGAAAAAGCTTTTCAGGAAGGCGTCGATTGGTGGAAGGCTCATCTCTAACCCTATTGATGTATGGATTAGGGTTTGAAAGCTTCTCGAAGAATCTTTTCGTGTGCAGTAGTCCATAGTGAAACCAGAATATTTGCTGCTGCTTTCTCCGTTCTTCCCTCCAATCTTATCACATCTACCTCCTGCCCTTCGCGCAGAGCTTGAGACAGGTGGTGTTGAGCATTATACGCCTCTTCTAGACCACTTGCTTTTTGAAACCTTCCTTCTTGCCATGGTGCCAACAACAAAGTTGGTCCATGTTCTTTCGCCCACTGGCTCCATTCTTCACTGGTGTAGAGTGGAAGTTCAGATCGAGAGTTGATGACCTGTCGAATTTGATCCGCTTCTTGTTCGTACATTCGGAGTGTTTCTTCCGCCATTCGATGTCTTTGGGTAGGATGAAGTTCGGTTTCACCAAGAGCGATACGATATTTTCTTTGACGCTCGGGAACTCTATCGAACCTCCACCGTACTTCAGGAGGTGTTAACACCCGCGCTGTCTCCACTGCCTCAGTGGAAGGACGAAGAGAGAGGTGAGCTGGTGGTATATGTCCATATCTCAACCCATGCATGTAGAAGCTTCCAGAATTGGGATATCGATCAAAAACTTCGATCAGTGGCCTTTCAACATTCTCAGCCGCAGGATCGGCGGAGGAAGAGGGATAAATAGCAGGTTTGGCTCTCGGTTGTCTAGCTCCTTCTACACGTTGTTTCTTCCTCCTATCCACTGGTTCGAGCACGAATCCATCCGAAGGCCCTGCAGCAGAAGAAGGTCGAAGCAGAACAACAGGCGGTCTTCGAGCCGCTTCTTGTTCTCGAAGCCCTGCCAACGCCGGATGCGGTACAGGAACGCTGTTAGGGTTCAACCCGTTCATATCAACCGGGGCCGGCAAACCTCGAGATGAATCCGGTTTGTCAAGATCGTCGTCTCCAGCTCGAATGAGCTGGATCGCTGTGAAAAGGAAAACAGAAATGTGGGAGAGGCAAGTGATTCGCATGTTGAGAAAAAGCTTGAGAAAGTTCTTAAGGGGCTTGCAAACATTGGAGTCAGTGCTGCAAATCCACACTTATATCATCGCGAGGATCCAGCTTTTCTGTAGAGCAAACACTATGCTTGATTTGGCTTACCTCAGCTACCGAACCTAGTCCAGCCCTTGATAACTTAAGGTCTGGATAGCTTTGCGTATACAGCCAAACTTACTCACGGGATTCCAAGTTGTGTTCGAGGAGGCGCACGGCTAGGTTCCCGATCCAACCCTCCTCCCGCTACTTCGCTTCATCAGCCACCGCCATCTTTCATCTTGTTCTTGTAACCATCATGTCCTCTCATCGAATCGAATATGAACAGAGAACTCGAGTCTCGTGTATTGAGGTGAATGAGCGAAGGAAGGAGATGGAGGAGCCTCGGTCGTCGACTGGCTTGATTGATGCCGATGAACAGGTGGTAGAGATTGCTTCTGTATTTTCGAACGTCGAAGGAAGTGAGCTTCTTTCAGCCATGTGGGAAAGCCGTGATGAAGTTTAGGGCTTGTGATGGCTTCGAGCTTGTTAGAAAATAAGTCCTAGGGCCGACGAGCTGCGAGGATTGCTGAGAGGGCAGATGAGATATCGGACCGAATCGACTCTCGAAGTATGGATTCCAGTGGCACCTTGACGAGCTGCACCATCGTCGTAAGCCTGTTCCGTGGTGCTACACTTCACATTGACTCTCAAAGCCACACACGCCACAAAAGATAAATCTCTCCCACCCTCGATTCGTTCCCTTACCACCTCTGCCCTACCTGCAACCCCGCTCCAGCCTCCTCAGTATGCTCTTCAACCTCCTGGCCGTTGTCTCAATCATTCTCACCAGATGTCTAGCCGCTAATCCTCCACCAATCGTAGCCGAAGGTGGAAGAGCAATCGTTCACCTCTGGGAATCTGCTCACGAAGGAGTCTTTCTCACCACTTTACCTCCCGAACTGCAACATCCTGTTCAACCTGCCTGGACTGCCTTTCTCAAATTTCATGGTGAAGCCATTATCGATGATTACTATCAGTAAGCTATACCTCTCCATTCCACTCTTCTCGCTCAACCGTGTACTGACGTCCCGTATTCGCGTTTTGTAGAAAGATTTTCAGAGATCCAGGGTGAGCTTCACCTCCCCTCCTCCCCACTCCCTTTCCCCTTTATGGTCCTATCACTAAAGCAATCTTGCCTTTGCAAACAGCCTAGCGAGGTTTCACGGTAAACATAAGTACGTCAACCACACCCTAGCCTCATCTCTACCAAATCTAAGATCTACTAATCCCACAACTCTATCACTGCAGATTCATCCGAGTAGTCACATACGAAGAAAAAGGACCATACGTATTCAATACAGGTCGATCTCCTCTCCGACAAGAGGTGGCACAACGACTTGTCGAGCGATTTGCAGACGAAATCCACCAGTATAAACTGCGTGAGTTGGCAGAGCGCCAGAAAATCGCAAACGAGAAGAAAAGCTGGGGTGATTGGTTGACTCTCGGACCAAACAGTGATGGAGACGGATCTGGTCAGAGATGAACAGGAAGCCTATACTGTGGTGTAGAAAGGAAGAGGGAGGATGGTGGGGAAGGGCTAAGCTTGTTTGGATCTTGTCGAAACCGAAAGTCGAATTTCTTCTGCTTGCTGCTGTGGGTGTGTGTGTCGTTATGCGTGACGAATAGCTTGCTTTGCCTCGAGTTATTGCTGTACTGTTTGAGTTCTGAAACATATAAAATCACGTTCTTTCACCTGTTTCACATCCTCCCTATGACACCCTCTGCCCGTATCACAAGCCATGAACCTCTTCCACATCCCCTCCTTCATCGCCTTCATCTCCCTTCTCCTCGCAGGACGTGCGCTTCTCACACCCCCAACCCCCATTCCACCCGCATCCGTCACCGAAGCAGAAGAAGGCATCCAACACATCTGGCAATCCGCATTCCACGGTACCTTCTCCAACCGTCTCCCCCTCCAATACCATCACCTCCAAACCCCCTGGCGAACCTTCCTCCAAACTCAAGGAGAAAGCATCATTCAAAACTTCTTCTCGTACGTCTCCCTTCCCCCCTTTACCTTCTCACCCCATAACTCACTTCTGACGTTCTTTGCTGTGCAGTGAGATGTTCGAACACAATCCCAACTCGGCCAAAACGTACGGTAAAGGAAGGTAAGCTCTCACTTCTGCCTTCCCAGCGTCGGAATAAAAGGTAGAGTAGTTGACGTGGTTTTGGTGTTGGGAAGATTTTTGGCACAAGCAAAGTTGCAGACAGGTATACCGTTTGTCTTTGATCCTAATCGTTGGCATGTTAAGCGACAACTGGCGCTGTTGTTGGCTGAGAAATTTGCCGAGGAGAGGAGAGCAGAAGTTGAAGAATTGAAGACGAGTCAGGCTGAGACGATTAGGGAAATTGCAAAGAGAGTGAGAGAGAATAGAAGGAGGAAACAATGGGGAGGTTTGTTGAAACTGAAGACGGGAGATGGTGAGGGGAGCAGTGGGAGGAGAGAGTAGAAGAGCTGTCGGTCCAAAAGGCGAGGATGGTGCTGCTTGGTCTCAGGTTGCGATTCTACCCGAGAGGAGAGGTGTGAATGTAATTAAGACTGCGAAACACGATACGGCATCTTCATAGACCTCTATGGCTTGCATCAGTGTGCATGGGTCGCACAATGAAGACCGGCTGTCACTATGTAACACCATTAATGTGATTTCAATAGGCAGAACAGCAAAGACGTTGCGATAGTTCACCTTCTTTGCCATTCTCTGGTAGTCTAATCGTTCTCCCAGGGCGCCTCTTGGCGTTGGTCTCAGTTCCATAACTCAACTCATCAACCTTAAACATCCATAAATAGGCTTTTAAACCGAATGCAAACTTCTCTCTCTTCATCCAAGCTCTTTTCCCTTGTCCGAACGACAACCTGAACCCTCACAACGCAACCATGCACCTATTCCACCTTTCCTTTCTGCTATTCCTACTCCCTTCACTTGTACTTAGTGTCGGACCTCCTTTGCCAATCTCTCCCATGCCCGAACCTGTTTTGCATGGAAACGAAGCGGTTCAATATCTCTGGGATAGAGTCCAAAATGGTGTTTTCCGCAAATGGCTTCCTGAAAACTTCGAATATGCACAAGAAGACTGGACCGAATTCATGCATAACCATGCTGAACCCTTGATTCATCAGTTGTATCGGTAAGCATCCGAATGCCCCGACACGACGCTTTGGTTCGTTTTGACTGAACATTCTCTTATCCTCGTTGCAGCTCTCGATTCCTCGATCATGGTCGAGCGTAAGTTTCTCCCCTCTTCCTCTGTCAACCCTTTTGAACTTCGCTAATTTCTTCCCTCCCTTTTCAATAGTGACACGGCTCGTCGTGCAGGATATACAAAGTAAGCAACCTTTTCTCTTTGATCAAAGCAATGATGCACATACTCGCCTGAACCGATTCGTTTTGTAGGTTTCTCAATCTGGCTAGAACGGAAGAAAACGGGGAATATAGATTTGGAGTCTCAGACCGTGTCAGAAAGGAGATGGCAGAGAAACTCGTTGAGGAATTCGCAAGGAGGCAGATTTGTAGAGGAAGGGAAAGCGAGGAGGTTCAATCGAGGTATAGGGAGCCAGAGATTGAGGATGAGGGAGAGGGAGAGGCAAAGAGAAGGAAGAGTTGGGGTGAGTGGTTGAGTCTTGCTACTCCAGGTGGTGGCTGAGAGAGATGTTTAGATCCCAGTAATGATGAGCGCATGTTCGATGTATCGGCGAAAGATCTGAAGGCGATTTGTGAGGATGATCGAGATTGTGTAGGCTACTCTCTTTTGCCATCGTATTCATCCACCGCACTAGCTCACTTTCATCCTCTCATTTGTGTGCATCTCCGGTGACCATCTCACTCTCATCCTTGCACTAAGTCATATTCATCCACTTCCTCCCTTTTGCGCTACGCACAACAGCCCTCAAGCAACATGCTTTGCGCCGTCTTTGCACACAGTTCATTGGTGCAGAGATCTGATCATTGCGCTTTAGCTCCCTCACTGTATCCTTTGTATCTCAGCGTGATACGCAGCTCAGTGAACAGCTGTTTAGCTGCCAATTTAACTCGACCATGACAAAAATTCATAGTCTGACGCCCATTGCACGCACGCCGTGTGTCAGTTTGACTTGCTCCCTTTATAAAAAGATGAATTTGAGTCACTGCAAGGATGAAAGTGAGATGGTCACCGGAGATGCACACAAATGGGAGGATGAAAGTGAGTTAGTGCCGTGGATGAATACGATTGCAAAAGAGAGTATGATTGGGTCCTTTAATGCTAGATTCGACCACGGCGATGCTGCAAGTCTAAGTGGGACATGATGTGATGAGATTGGATATTGTGGGACATGCATTCTCTTCGAAGTTATGAACACCTACGATCGTGCGAAGTGATACTTCCGACATTTTCATTGGTGAAAGATCGACAGAGGAGGGTCTCTACTCTCATCTCAACAATCGGCAAAGCCTATAAGACCCGCACCTCTTGCAAGGCCCTTCACTCGACATCACCCTGTCCTTCAGAAGCTTCAAGTGATCGATAGATGTCCCAAAATGAAGCTTTCATCCATAGCGATGTTCGTCTTCCTCCTAGTCTTCCTACCCACAACGGCTTTAGGGGCTGGAGGGCCTCTGCCACCGACGCCTATGCCCGAAGTAGTCGCAAAAGGCGACGCAGCCATTCGATATCTCTGGGAAGCGATTCAGAATGGAACTTTCCTCAAGCGGCTTCCTCCCCAATACTCTCACCTCCAAGATGATTGGAACGACTTCATCCACCATGATTCCGAATCGATCATTCATTGGATGTACCGGTAAGCTCTCTTCTCTGCCTCTCTACACACACAAGAGTGACCATCGAGCCGTATCACTCACTTCACAAATCACATCACTTCCTTTGGCACAGCTCACCTTACTACAACCACGCACACACGTAGGTATCTACCCCGAAGCAAGCAAGAATACACCATATACAGTAAGGTCTGACACATGTCTCACTTTTCAAGAACAGTGGACCAGGTCCACTTCCCGGATATGAAAAGTAAGTAACCCCCAATGCTCGCAGTCGAAAGCAGCTACTTAAATAAAGGGTTCGCAATTGCTTTTGGGAGAACAGATTCCTGGACATGGCCCGATATTCAAACGTAGACGAATACTTGATCGGACGGAAAAGCAGGATCAAGAGGGAAATGGCACAGATGCTCGTGGCTCAATTCGCTCGTAAGCAAGTCAAAAAGCCTTATGAAGAAGCAGAGGTACAGTCTCGTTTGAGAGGATTGGAGGAGGGAGAAGTGTCGAGTAAAGGGGGTGGAAAGGAGGTCTTGGACACTGAGCTTAGGCTTGGTAGAGTCGATACGAGTCGCGAGTGAGGTGGTCATGGTGTGGAAGGTATTGCTGGAACACTATCGCTTGTGATACGGCTCATTGTGGTGCTACGGGGAGGGCTGGACGAAGTGAGAGCCGTAGTAGCCGGGCAGATTGATCGGTCACTTCGGTTAAGCTGGTAGAGATGTTGTAGCGGTAGCCGGAGTCGATGCTCGAAACGTTCTGAGAAGGTGGCCCAGCGTAGGTCGTAACCATTGATACATCAGTACAAAAGTCCATTCTCGAAAGCATTGTCATGTGTCACCAGATGCTTGTCAACACTTATCATTCCTTCATGCCAGATCTGTCGGAGCCCAAGAGTAAAATCGGGCCTCGGTATGCATGACTGTACATATGAGATGAGACCATGTCCACATTGAGATATTAAGTGTCCCAGAGCACGAGCTTGTTTAATGTGGCTAATAAGCCTCGAGCGTCTTATCCTCTATCACATGGCACTTACATAAACCGAGCGTCCGAGCTCTCCGGAAGCAAAAACAATATATATCCAGAACATCCCTCCAAGAGGTCCTAACCAGTACATCCAAATAAGCAAGGATGATGGTTCTCAAGGCGATCACAACTTTTTATCTCATTGCTGTGGTCAACATCGCCGCTGTGAAAGCCGGGCCACCTTTCCTGAAGGAGCTTCCACTTGAAGTTCATGAAAATGGCGGAGGTGTCTTCCATCTTTGGCATCAACTGCAAAGGGGTTATCTCTATAGACTCCTGCCTCCCCATTTTTCGAGTACACAAGTTAGCTGGAAGCACTTCCTAGACAAGGAGGCGGAGCAAATTGCAGCCCGATTCTACTAGTAAGTCTTTACCCTCATGTAACAAGCCAAGCAGTTGAGCCTGCGCCATCGATAACTGAGGCAACTGTTGGCTTCTTTCTTCGATTAACTCCGCTCAGTAATCGGTACAATGGTAATAGGTGAGTCTGAAGCTGCAACAGACAGGCTTGAAGAATTCGCCGCAATGACTACTGACTCGGTACTCTTGTTGAGTGGTAACACTTCAGGGAAGCAGCTATGCAGTATGGCTTCAAGACGTAAGCATACACCACTCTGCACTCCTTCCATTTGCTCTCTCTCTAACTTATTTGCTTGTCCTCCTACAGCTTCCTCGATTGCATTCATTCATACGACCCATACCTTCACGTTCCAGCCAACTACAAGCCCGATCTCCACGAACTTTCAAACCAACTCGTACGCGATTTCGCCTCTCGTCAAAAGCTGGAAAAGGATCTCAGAAACCTGGAAAGATCGGTGAAACGCAAGGCCGAATCTCTCGCAGAGGCAGAAAGGAAGCTCAAGATAGCTCGAGAAGAATACTATCGGCTTCAGGGAGGTGTTGATGGCCGGAGAGAGCATGTTGCCGACAATGATGATGATTTACGAGAGTGGGGTAAAACGTTGAGCCTTAGATTGGGCTCCGAGGATGGACCGAGCAGTTCCACCGATCGCACCCACACTGAGCAAGGCATGTACAGCTTCAGCCCACTCTAGTACACTATTTGTGAACAACAGATATTGGCCGAGGTAATGTTGCAGCCGGGTGTATCATAACGGTGCCTTCTGATTTATGCCAATCATATCGTCATGCCTAGATTCGTTTGCATGCATTGTTGTCGTGAGCGTTTGCTGATCTTCGAGCGGTTCGTGCTTACTGCACCTTTGGAGCTCTGAATGGCGCTCTCCGGCAATTTGACATACCCGGAAATAGTGAGTATATCTTTGTTGCACTACAGCAACAGCCCTTCAGAGATCACATCTCCGACCGTTTCAAACCCGCGGTATCATGGCTCGAACAAGCTCAGCATACGGAGACGGCCGAAGCATTTGGGTGAAGGTTGAGTGGGCGCGTGACCACATCCGGCCTCAGCCTCAGCCGGCGTGGTAGACTCTGAAGCAATCCAAGATGCTTCAACTCGGTGGATGCAAGAATACAGTAGGGGCCAAATAGCATACAGAGAGGCCACTTTCTTCGATTCGGAACAGCTCCTCTATAAAAGAACACTCAATTCTTGTCAAACATCTTCCATTTTCTCCTTACTCCTTACAGCCAAAGCGACTCTTGCGACATGAAGCTCTCCAAGTTTATATACGCTGCTCTATTGCTTGCCTTCGCTGGCTTTACCGTCGGCGCTCCAGCCCCGGGAGGCAGCGAAGCTATTGAATACCTTCGATCTCAGCTTCAGACAGGCAACTTCATGCCAATTCTTCCCCAATTCGATCAAGACATCGACCAAGCTTGGAGGCACTTCCTTCGGACAGATGGTGTCAGGATGATTGAAGAACATTTGTGAGTGCACTTCGGGACACAGTAAGGCTTACAGGATCACCCGACTGACCTTCCGACTCCTTCATTTTAAAATCGATGCTGAATCGAATGCAGTGGTCAATTGGAAGGGTACGTTTTCTACAGCACCTGGACTTCTGCCTAGTTTGAAACTGACCACCTGTCCTTGCGACGAACTTTGTGATCGTTTACTCGAAACAGTAGCCGAGCTAATCGTGTTGATAGAGCCAAGTAAGTGATTTCCGCCGCATTCTGCCTCAGAATCAAGCAAAGCAGCAACTTCTGGCTATTCCGGAGGTGACATGATGGCAGCTGAACCAATGAATCGTTCCAGGGCAGCTGGCTGACTTCCTCATCTTGTGCTTACACATCACGACAGATTGATCAGTTTAGCGAACCAGCAACAGATTGGTCTCTACAACTTTGGTCATAGGCCTTCTAATCGACCACTGCTGGAGCGACTGGTCGAGACGTTTGCAAACAAGCAAGATCAGATGACTTGGGGAAGGCATTTGAGGCTTACCTCTGAGACCTCCTCTAGCCATGAATGATTCAAGGCTTATCATTCTGCTTCCCGGTCAGCTGCGAGACTCGCGATGTCTTGCTGCATAGCCCAAGGACAGATCCGAGCTGATGCGTAGATAGAGGAGTTCCGCCCTTCTGCCACATGGAAGCTCTACTGGTAGCCTGTGGAAGGCAGCCACCGCCAAATACTTTTCTTCGTCACACCGTTCACAATCTCACCACGCCATGTTCATCATCTGAAGTCTTCCCTTGATTAAGTCCGTTTCACATGCAGAGACCCATGACTAGCTACCTAGACAGGTTCAGCTGTTAGGAGCGCTTCTTGCGTGCGGAAGGCCGTTGAGAATGAAAACAAATGTGGCGCATTGGGAGAACGGCACCTGACTCGAAGGTGCATATGAAGGCTATCGAGGTCTGTTGAAGCATTCCCGCTTCCTACGTCGCTTCGGGCGGTCTTGTCAGGGAGGCCTCGCCCTGTATATATTGCCTGCTGGCAGCGAGAGTCTCTGAAACTTTGGCTGTACGGGTTCAGACGGCCTATTCGAGATCTTCAGTTGCATCATATTCCAACCAAATACTCTCCGCTTCTACCGCATGCTCCACGACGACAAGGTCATACCTACAACGATGATGGACACCACAACTTCGAAAGGCCGCTTGATGTTACTGCTCCTGATCACTGTTCTGAATCTGGTACAGGCAATGCGACCGGCACTCATCCAAAACAGTGAAGACGGCATCAAGTTTCTTTGGGACTCCGTGGATAAGGGTCAATTCTGGAACTTCATTCCTATCGATCAGTCTACATCGACATCCTGGTCTACATTCTTGAAAACCCAAGGCGAATCCGAAATCAATGACTACTACAAGAGACACTTTCAAAACAGCGAGTATGTACCTTATAACACAACTACTATCATTTCCAACTATACCAACTAGCTCTTACGGCGGCGCAAATCTTTCTTGGAACAGTGGAACCGCAAGATGGCATGGAAAGTATATGTGAGTCCGACTCATCACTGCGAGTTTTTCATCCACGATTCTTCGACGCTTATACACCTTCTCCTGAACTGTTGACTTCACACAGCTTTCTCTCTATGACCAAGCAGGCATCGTATCCGGTCTATGTCTTCAACACACACAGAAGCGAGCACGTTCCAGCGTTGGCCCGGCTGCTCATTTTGAAGTTCGCAGAAAAACGAAATGATGCGATCACACGTCTCCGAGCCCAGCAGGTTAAAGCAGAAGCAGAAGAACTGGCAGCAAGGAAGAGGATGTGGGGTATGGACTTGAGTCTATCTCCGCCTGACAGTGTTAATGGGGCTCATGGAATGGACGAGAGAGCTAAGCTCAAAAACGCCGAAAACACTCGATAGAAAGAAGGCGGCAGAGTCTACCTTACTCGACAGTGCTTTCATTAGGTACCCCGTCTGTGAAATCGAGATGCCTCGTCCTGTTATTTCGCTAGAATTGAAGGCGGTTCCTCCCGTTAAGCGTTCATGATCGGACTTGCAATGTCTGTGTTCAAGGGCTGAGACGTTTCATCGCATGAAAGGGACTCGGAAGTAAATTCCGCCGAGACTCAATGTTGTGAGCTGTCATACAGGAGCCACTGTAGATGGAATGAACTTTTCGCACGCCACTACGCCACAGGAAGTCTCATCTAATAGAAGCTCTCGAACGTCGCTTCGTTCACATATACTGCAACATCCGTTGGTACTTGTCCGAATGAAATCCTTGGTCCAGTATCAACGGTCGGAAAGATAGACCGATGAAAGGCTCAACGAAGCTACATAAGAATCTGTCCTCTGAATCGCTTCCAAGAACCATTGATACGTTGTCAGATTAATCCACCTTCGCTAGTCTCCCTTCCAACGGTATTCCGACCGCCTCTCCGAGCCATGAAAGCACTCTTCACGCTATCCATCCTGCTGTTGTCTCAACTTCTGGGAACATTTGGGTATCCTCTTTGGCGTCCACAGGTGCCAAAGGTGGTGCAGGAGAGCGAAGAAGGTGTACAACGCTTGTGGACCTTCGTGCAAGCAGGGATGCTACCGAACTACATCAGCCGACACGAAAGCACATCAGGAGCTTGGAGAACGTTTTTGAGGACAGATGGCAAATTATGGTTGTTCGACATTTACAGGTAAGCTATCAACCCACTTCCGAACACCGCACGATGCAGCATTACACAGACTGAAGCGACCGCCCACTGCCTCTCACGACTACTCACCCGTAGCCAACGTGCGCCCTCCTGGCAGTAAGTAGCACTTACCATCCCACGCACCCTTCAGACTTTCACTCGCATTCTGCTAACATTCACTCTCGACGATTCATTTCATCCCCTGTAACAGGCGAGATGCAGCAAATCATGCAAGAGACTCGTAAGCATCACTCCGTACAAAGCACCACTAGTATACTATCCAGTGCTAATTCTTTTGTTGTACTCTTCCAGCTTTCTCGAGCTCACCAAGAACCATCCCTTCGCCCACACTTATGAGTTCGGTAGACAGTCTCTACCAGAAAAAGTAGTGGCGGAGCGGCTCGTTACCGAGTTCGCAATCTGGAGAAAGCATGAGATCATGATCGCAGAGCGTGCTCGTCTAGCTCATCAGAGAGCAGAGGAGGAGCATCAAGCTGCACTGATTAATATGAGGAACAGGGAGCGGGGAGAGCATCTTGATCTAGCTGCACTGATCAAGATTAGGAATAGGGAGTGGGGAAAGCATCTTCGTCTTGGTATTGGTCAAGAGTAGGGTGGCTCCAAGGTGAAGGATGGTAGTGAAACGCTTTTGGGAAGCGGTAGCTAAACGTCTTGAGGTATGTACACCTCTCCCGACGTCCGACTTGTGAGGCTGCGTTCGGCAAGGTATTGCATCAAACTTGATACAGAAGCACGTGTCACTACGCGTCGGGGTCCTGAGTTCATCTTTGGTGGGAAGGCTCTTCTTCGTACTGTAGCAACGTGTCAATACGAGATGTTCAAAGTTGTTCTCAATGATCGTGCGGAAATCCTTGGCGTGAAACGTAAGCTGAAAGACGGCATGATTTTGAACGTTGTCAAGGTCCCGGACTTGATGTAAGTGTCGCCTAGAGCGACGTCGACAATTTGCAGATGCCCCTTCCAACCATAACATTCGATGTCGATGGACGAGCCCTGTTTTCAAAGGTATCAAAGTTGCGCTACTTAGCCTCATGAGAATGTGAACGATCGCAGTCCAAGCCAAGATGTCGTGAGAAGTTGTAGTGAGCCTTGGCAACTTCCCAGCCACTGTGAGGCAAAGTAAGAGCGAAGGCTCTCACGGACATCAGACTGGAACTCGGTCAGCCTCTCGCACACAAGATCTTAGCATTCCGCGTAGCGCTCTAGTCAGCGCAGAGCTGCAAAGTGTGCCGCGGAGGAAGAACTACTATCACCGTGCTGATTAGGTAAAGCTCTAGCAGAGCTGCCAGCTCGAGCAAGCTTACAAGGAACCATCTTACACACTCATCGACCCATTTCTGCATCCCAGTTCCCAAACTTCTCTTCTCTATAAACCTCTTTTAAAACTCAAAAGCGCTAAAGCACTACTCTCTGCTACAATGAAGACGTTCCGAGCTATCTCTGTCACTATCTTTGCTGCTCTAGTCTGCGTTGCCGCTGCGGTTCGTCCCCCGATTATCGAGTCAAGCGACTGGGGCATCAAGTGGCTTTGGGATGAAGCCGCCCAAGGTCGTTTCATGTACGACCTCAAACGAGATTATCCTCCTCTCAAGACGTCTTGGCCCATGTTTCTGAAAAACAATGGGCCACAGATCGTAGAGGAGCACTTGTGAGTCATGCTCGTTGTGTATTGAAGCTCTCGAAACGGAGAGTTCTCGCTGAATTAGTATGCTCCACCCGTGTTGTTTGTTTTGTGAACAGTCAACAGCATCCTGCCACGTATGTCTCAACTTTTCCTTCCTTCTTCACTTCACACCACGTCTGCGGTTCTCGATTGGAGATGAATTTGCCCACTGACGAGATAATCGTGTTCCTTTCTTTGCGGCTATTTGACCTGCACCGTTGTCTGTTTCCGCTCTAGCGCCGCCAATCGAGCCTACAAAGCTGCGTTAGTACACTCCATTCCGTTCCAGGACCCATTTCACTTTGGATATCAGACTGACACCTTCTTCTCCCTTCGACCTTTGTGTGACAACAGTATACTTTCGCGAGTCCAGCAGAGAGATCGTACCAACTTCCGATTCGAGGGTCATCATCCTGTCGCTAGTGAGGCTCTTACCAAACTGGTTGAGCGCTTCGCTGAACAGCGTCGTGCCGCTTCAGGTCTAACCCTTGGTCGTCCGAGCAACGGAGAGTAACACTCGGCAATGTCATTGCTGATGGGCTTCGTAGACCCGTGCTGTACGGTCTCGTCAACGTGGCTTAGCTTTTCTCTCGACGTTTCGCTGCGTGGTCCAGAGCTAGTTCCACACTTTCCGTTAGTCTCTCGCCATCGTGTCGAGGCTTGATTTTGTTTTTCGGTCCGAGAGCTGCTCTCTCGAGATGAAGTGAAATTCCAAGCCTGTTTTTCACTCTGAATGCCTGAATTGCCACACGAGGCTGAAAGAAGGCGGCTTCGTAATTGCGGTCAGAGTTGACAGACAAACAGGCTGGCTTGCGGTGTTGATGGACGGAAAAGAACTTGTGCATCAACAGCATTCATATGGGTCGCGAGGGCTTGACTGCTTTGCATCACATCATCACTTTCACTTTCCCTCGTCAGCGGCTGTCGAAATTGACTGCCAAGAGTGCAACGATCGCCCACCGACCGCCCCTATCCCCATGCGCCGCTGGAAACCGCCAAAAGGTGGGAAAGCGTTGCATCCGTTCAGATCTCGGCTCAAACTTCCGACCATCCTTTGAGATTTTGAGAACTATAAAATATGCAACAAACCTGTTTTGACTTACTCACACATCACATCAAATCCTTTCCTCCGAGCCACGATCGACGAAAATGAGGTATAAGCTACACCTATCCCTCTTGATTATCGTACTTGCTACCATCTTTCCCCTGGTTACGAATGCTGCGAAGATGCCAGATGTGGTTAGGCAATTTGAAGAGACCAGAGACATGTGGCGCGGACTATTTCGAGATGGACGTTTGCCAGGTTATCATAACGAAGCATCTGGAACTCCACCGACTAACAAATGGATCGAATTCGTTCAGAATCATGGTCATGAGATCGTTCATAATGCGTAGGTATGATGACTTTCAAAGCTCTCCTACCTCAATACTGACATTCTAACAATCTCTGTCATCCGGACACTCTCTTTTGGCTGCTATAGATGGACAAAATTACCTATGCCGTACGTGACCACTAATCTTCACTGAACTTAAGACCTGGGGCTGACCTTCTCATCCACCCTCGACTACGGATAACGAAAAACAGTCGTCGACAAGGAGAGCATTTCATCCGAGAGTAAGTATCAAATTCTTCCTCCAGAGCGAAAATGTTCACCCACTGACTAAAGAAATTGCTCCTCAATGTCTGATAGTCTCTTCGAATACACTCGACACCCCTTGACCCATCGACAACTACAACTGCCCCATCCACGAGCGCAACAAATGGCAGGTCGACTCATCACTCACTACGCCAAGACACTGAAAGACGACCATCAGGCAGTTCTGATCTACAGCGCACTCAAGAAGCCCAAGCTGATGAAAGAAGGTCGTTTCCCAAGCGAGACTTCATCGAGCTCTCTCGGTGAGGGCTCGTCAAACTCACCTCGTACGGCTTCGTCTGGATCGGGTAGCACGGAAGCAGGTGATCGTGGCGGACCTGGGGAGAGATTGGACTCGTCAAACTCATCTTAGTCTCTCCGCAAGATGTGGCTTGAGTCTATCTTGATCAAGACTTTGAAACTCATGTGACCGCTGAGGATTCGGTCCGACACCGGCAGTCAAGATATCTTTCATTTATCAAGCCGTTCATCTTCTCATTCGTGCCATCGAGTGTGGCTGAAGCTTCGCCGACTTCGGTTTCTGAGAATCATAAAAGCAGACCTCTCTAAGCTACATGTATCCTTGTCCATACACTTTTCTGCCGCAACCATGCGTATTGACTCGTCCATCATTCTGATTATCACTTTCGTCGGCGGTGTATTGGCAACTCCTACTATGCCAGCAATAGTTTCTGAGTTTCAAGAAACACAAGACCTTTGGAACGCACTGTTTAAAAACAGCATTCTACCCGGCAAATGGTGGCAACCTCTACAGGGTCGAGCTTCCGATAGCTGGTTGGACTTTTTGCAGGAACATGGAAACGAGGTTTTAACTGAAGCGTGAGTTTTCCCCAATCCTAGCTTTGCCTTAGGTTCTCAACGTCTCACACTCCTAACGTATTGATACAGAAGAACTGAATCAGCTCATAAGAAAACGTTCGCCAGGTAAGTCCAGCCTTAACAAAAAGCAGAAGCAATACTCAGCTGACGAATTAAGATGGCGCAGTCTGTATGGATACATCAAGCGACCACTTTCCAGCAAATCTTTCCGGGTTAAACCTATGCCCTCAAAACTTGCAGCTGCTCATTTGATCACCAAATATGCAGAGCACTTGCAGGCTAATCCGCACAAAGCGGCTCTGTACGAGATTCTAACTGTGTTCCCCAAGCAGCCAGGACGTAAGCCTGCAGCTGAGCCTAGGTAAAACATTCGATCGTCCATTTGTTAGTGTCCCGTGCTAGGCAGTGTTAGTTCTTATGCCGTAGCTGTCAATCGTATTGATTCAGACTTTTTGCCACCACAATCACATCTGAGATGCACAAACACTGACATCGGCTCTACATGAGAGCCGGCAAATCAATCACCGAGCAACCCACAGCAAAGATGATCGAATGAAAACAAGCGTCTTCATTGAATTTCGCATGGACCTCCCACATCTTGAACAGTGAGCATTGGACCTCGAGAGGCAAAGTTGTGCAACAGCCCACGATCGACGTTTCGGGCTGAGAAGAGGTGGGGTCATCGGATCATGTTGTCTTGCATCAGAGCCGAAGGTACACCGAACATGTACGATCGGGCATAAATTTTGCATATCTGCCGCAAACTCTAGAATACAGCCCACGTTTGTCATAGTCGCCTGCCGGAAAGAAACGTTGAGCTATTGTTGTCAGAAACCGGCATTGACCGGGAAGTGGGTTGCGGTCTTTTATTGACACTAAGACACCTAGTGCGGGCTAAATATTGACGACGCATGCAGAGCTGATACAAAGGCGTCCTCTGAGAAGGCAGTGCTTCCTACCTTTGCTTGGTGTAGGTTCTAACGGACCCACGAAGCGGGCAAAGAAGACGAAA
This sequence comes from Ustilago shanxiensis, assembly GCA_019972555.1. Lineage (NCBI taxonomy): Eukaryota > Fungi > Basidiomycota > Ustilaginomycetes > Ustilaginales > Ustilaginaceae > Ustilago > Ustilago shanxiensis. The sequence goes on along the minus strand of BPMX01000005.1, from coordinate 917,687 downwards.
GTATATAGACGCCAGCCAACAACATCGCCAGAGATCTGCTCTGCACACAATTTCTTCTCCAGCCTTTCCACTGTTATCAACATGCGTCCGTCTCTCTGTCTTCTCTCGGCCCTGCTTATCCTCGCTGCCACTATGGCGTGCGCAGTGGAAATGCCGGCAGTGGTGAAAGAGTTCGCCGAAACACGAGGGCTGTGGCGCCACATATACAACTACCAGAACCTTCCTGGAAGCTACATATCTAAGGAGCTCAGGAACACCTCTCCGAACTTTTGGCACGACTTCCTGAAGCGCCAGGGTCAAGAAGTGTATCATCAAGCGTAAGTGCAATCTACTTCTGATCAATGTTGAAGAGACCATGGACTGACACCTTACTCCACCTTTCTCTTCACTCGCGCAGTTGGCGTAATGTGAACAAGAAGTAAGTCCGTACTCGCATCGTGTTACTGTCAAGAAACAACTAACCTTACTGTTTGCATGGACACTCGTCCTGATTTCAGCTATCCGGACAAAGTCAAAGAAATTCCTCCACGGCAGTAAGTCCCCGAGAACGGAGAGGTCATTTGTGTTAGGCTGTGAAGCGCAAAAGACTGATTTGCGATCATACCATCCCTACAGACTCGAGCTCTTTGTGCTGCACCCTGAACAGACGCGCGAAGTCTACGTGCCCGACAGGGCGGACAAGGAGATCGCGAGCGAGCTGGTCATCGCTTACGCCAAGCACCTCAAGGGTAACTCGCACAAGCCCGAGATCCAGCAGTACATGCGTCTGCCCAATGACGCCGACCACTTGCTGTACGACTAAGTGAGGTGGCTTACTGCTTGGAAGTCGCCGCGACTATGAAGTAGAGGACTGTGAAAACGGCCCGATTCGTATCGCAGGTTGTCGCCCTACATTCGGCCGGTGCTTGAGATACAAACGCTATCTCCGCCAACTTCTCAATCATGAATATTTGTAAGCCACTCGAGTGGCATCAACGCCATGCAAATTGTCTTTCTGCCTTCCCAGATTGTGGTGTTGCTACATTTGCGCGAGAGCAAAGCCACCCATGAGCAAAGGTCACAGCCAAGAGGAAGGCGGTCTCTTCTTGGTATTCAGCCATCATGAAACATGTTCTTCGCGGCATTTCGTGGCGCTTCGGTGTTCTGAGGCAGCCGAGAGTCGACAGGTGTCGTGAATGAATCGATGGCTGTGGTAAAAATGAGGGAAGGTCGGGTACAACTCCGGTCACGAGCCTCAAGGGGCGTGCTTGATCCGTGAGAAAGAAAGAAGCCGATGTTGTTGCAGCTGGCAAACTTACAGTGCCCTCAGAGACTATAGTGCTAGCTTAATCCTATTCGACTTTTTGACCGGCGCTTTCGAAAAGGTATAAGAGGAGCTTCCAGCAATCCCTTTCTCTTGTCATCCCATCTTCCCACTTCCGCTATATATCTTCTCGATCGAGCATTATCAAAGATGAACAAGCTGATCGTCGCCTTCGTCACATTCCTATGCGTACTAGGAACGAGCTTGGCAGCTATGCCTCCAGTACCGCCCCACCCGAGCATCGATTACATTCTTGATGCCAAGTTCTTGTGGAACACGGTTGTAAGCATGAAGATGTTGCCCGGTACCAAACATACCCTCAATGAAGATCTTGGTGTCACTGAGAGGTGGAAAGACTTTCTGCGACAACACGGTGGGGATGAATACCGAAAGGCTGTCAAGTAAGTGACATTGGCGAGCCGGACTTTGACTACCAAAGATGAGAGCTGACCAGTCTTTTCCATCACATGCTCTGTCCTTGGTTTTCCGTTCCGTTGCCAGCGATCTGAGGGTGCTGAGGTGAGTGCATGCATGCTTCTGTTCGCCCTCACTGAGCGTTACTGAGACTCTATCATCATCTCTCTTTCCCTGCGATGGTTCCGTGACAGTCCGGCCGACGATGCTCGTTATTACCACGTGTCGAAACGGTGAGTGATGCGAAGGATGCGGATGGCATATGGTTGAATGAGACTTGCAAGCTGATGACCACTTTCTTGCATTTGCACGCAGGTTTCGAAACTTCCTGAGTCCGCAAAACCGTCAGCAAGTACTGCCGGTATCAGAGCCAGCCGAGCAATACGTTGCTCGACGTTTGGTCAACGCTTTCACGGATCATTGGTATCAGCACTATTCAGCCGAAAGACTAGCGCAGCTCGAGGCGATGGAGAGGGCTGAAGCATCGAGCGAGGAATCTGGCTATGTTTCACTGGACTCCGGGTCAGTTGTGCAAGGGGAGAAACGTAGGCGTCTTCGTAGTCAGTCGCCCGAAGTTGAATCTGGCTCGATTGGTAATTGATGAGAAAGAACGAGGCTGGAGCTGGCATTCTTCGAGTCTCGTAACAGTGGTAAGAGACCAAGCTCTTGCGATTCATTCATTGGCGTCGAAGATAAGAAGGAGCCCCAATGCGGGGTGAAGTAAGTTGCAAGAGTTGCGCCATCGCCGTCCTTTCACTTTGTGTCATTCCAGATAGCGCAGATCAATAACAACTCCTTTTCCCTCCCATGCCATATTGAAGACGACGAGGCGTTGCATACTGTGTGTGAATGGAATTGCGAGCTAAAGAGGGGTATAATACGTGCGATGCGGACGAGTGAATGCAGGAGAAGGAGAAAACCAATGTCGATGGGATCATTACCACTTGCGAGTGACGGTGAGATCGACTAGGAGGTTGATCAGGATGTAGATAAGCAGTGCATTGAGCAAGGCGAGGAAGAAGCGAGGCTTTGCTCTTGGTACCCTTCGTTCTGTCTCCATCGAGGCAGGTAGAGGCAGAAGAGGCTCGTTGGGTGCGTGACCAGAGTGAAGGTGAGGGTGGTGGAAGTGAGAAGCAGGCATGATCACAATTCGAGCTGTGCCGTGCGGTGTGTATGGTGAGCAGCCATAGGAAGGGTGTAAGGGTCTAGACGGTGGAGCAGGCGGAGCTGCTGGCGACGAGGAGGTGGAGGGTGCAGCACCGATACCGCCTCCTGCGCCTTCACGAATTGCAGTCTCGTAGGAAGGGACGGGGTCATCCTTGTATGGCCGCGAAGGAGTATCTGCGGAATCAGTGCTTGAGGGCTGTGACTTTGGGGGTGCCATTGTGTATGATTGTGGTGAACCCGGCCGTCAAATCTCGATATGTGAAGGATCAGTTGCGGTGATGGTGGATGTAATGACGGTAGAAGAGAGCGATAAAAAGTCAAGGCTGAGTTGAATGCTTCTGCGCCATGACAAGATGCAGGGTTCAGCTGCCGTGCAGTTGTGTAAATTTTGGCCTCGTTGGAGCTGAGTTCCCTTGACACACAGCCTTCGGGAAGTCCGTCATCATCAATTTTCCCTTACAAATGATGTTACAGCGGCAATGCTGACAAGGACAGAATTTTTGAATTATTGACCTCTTCTTGCAACCATGAATCTTTCTGCTCATATACACATCGCTGTAACACAAGAACGGGTGAATCAATTGATGTATCGCATGTCATTAATGTCCTTGCTTGATCTGTTTAATATGCACTACAAAGTTGTGGTCGGAAGGGAGAAAAGAAGAAGGATAGAATGTATGGGAAAAGCGAAGCTCGAATGGCCACTGATAAAAAGACCAGCAAGCATTATAATTCCCTCGTTTGAGTTGATCGAGGCACCTCCTCATGGCAGCATGACCGTTGCCAAATCCAAGCACGCAAACGCCCGGATCGACTGGAATCAATGAGCTTTGGTAATGGAGGTGCCAAAGTTTCTTTTTAGTAGGTTAAGGAAAAGAAGAAAGGTGTATAGACCAGTCGAGACGAACCTTTTGTTTCTCTTCTTCTCGAATTTGCTTTCTTCTTGCTTTCTTGGTGCGGCAACACGTGACCCTTCAGAAACATGCGGCGAGAAGGCGCTCTCTCTCTCTATCTCCCAAAATTGACGGCTTCTCCTCCACCTTGCAAGTTGAGTTTGAGCGAAGCTGTGTTGGAAACCTTAAAACGCTCGAGCCTTTGACTATGAAGCATTGTTCCCTTTCTTCTTCTCAAAGACCAACATTGTTCTCGCACGCACGCACGCATACAGTGCAACCTCTTTGCTGCTGTCGGAAGCGGTCCGAAGCTCGAACAAGAACGATGGGACCAATCAATCATTCTGCCAGATCAGATCACCAATCTAGATAGTCGTTCGAAGCGTTCGAAGCTGCCAGCTCCCTAATCAGCCCACATCACGTCAGCGCACGGACTACGCCCACCCAGCCCTCATTTGACTCTTCTTGCTCTTCAAGTTGCATCCTTAGGGTCTTTTGCAATGCTTGCCTGCTTCTTCGACTTAGCCTTGTTATGAGTAGCTGTCTTCCAAGCTTCTGCTCTGTGACAATGCACGATTGCTAGCGATGCCAACCTACGCCGATCTCTACAACGAAAAGCTGCGTGCTTTGGGTCAGTCTGGACCCTCCAATCCGGTCCGTCTCACCATCTCGAAAGGAGAATACAAATGGGATCCACATCTCAATCGCTTCCGTTACGAAGAGAAATGGGAGGAGGAACATTTGATGGAAGATGAGGAGCTTATCGACGACAGTCACCTGACTGCTCCGTCGTCCAACGGCAATGCCGACAGCCGCGAACCATCACCTCCTCCAATGACAGCTCTGCAGCCAATACCACTTCTCGGACAAGCCGCTGACATTGTGACTCATCAGCCTTCGCTCTGGGTGCTTGACACCAACACTCTTATGTCGTGTCTCGACTTACTAAAAGCTCTCTTTGCTGCGCTTTTGACTCGCAACGTGGCTTACGCAGCCGCGTCCAGACAGCAGACTCAGCATTCAACCGTTCCGACACTTCCGTCACCTATCAAGCTCGTCATTCCGTATGTGGTGGTGTCGGAACTCGACGGTCTCAAGGTGACAAGTCGCAAGAACGACTCAGGTCGACCTGTAGCATCACAAGCACGCGAAGCCAACCATTGGCTCTTCTCAGCATTGCAAAAGCAGAAACGCGCTCCCATCGACGCTGCCGGTGCCCATCTTCCAGACAACCTTTGGCCTCTTTACGCACAGCCATTAGCTCACTACAACGGATCGAAGCCCAAGAAAGGTGCCAACTCCCGTTACACTCTCGACGACACTCTCTCCTGTGACGACGAGCTCATCAAGTTCTGCGTCGATCTCAAGAGGGAAACACCTTCAAGCGTCTCTTTCTGCTCAGATGACATCAACGCACGCACCAAAGCCGAGCTGGATAACATCGACTCGCTGGGTATGCGAGAGCTGGCTAACACGATGAAAACCAACCTCGGCAATGTACAGAGCACAGAACGCAAATGGGAGCTTGTGGCAGATGCGCTTATCGAACAATGGGAATATCAGAATAGCAATGTGCATCAGCAGCAGCATCAGCAGCAACAGCAGCAAGTGCAACATCAAATCAATCAGTACTCTGCACAGCAGTCCGCCTGGCCCTCGATGCCGTCCCCACATGCAAGTCCATCACTTCAACAGAGCTCATATACCCATCACTTCCCCAATGGCTCCGGCTCCGGCCCCAGCATGAATTCTCAAAACCACAGCAACGCTGAGACCCTAGACATGGACATGGATACCGAAGACAGTCTGCACCCTTCTCACGTTGTACAGCCTGCCTCAACTCCATCACCGTTGACGCCTACCCACTCGGCTCGTCTTCCCATGCGATTGTCACCTGAAGGCCGCGGCACAAATGACAGCATTCACAGCCCACAGAACAAGCAACGAACCAGCAGACCGAAATCACGTCGATCGCCAATCAACAAGTCATCCAACGCAACAGCATCAACAGCAACTGAATCTGAATCTGCAGCACAGCAAGACTCCAACGGCGATGCTCTTAACCCGCAGGTCGACTGGCAAGATCTTGTAAAACAATTTGGAAGGCCAGCCAAGAAACAACGTGGTGATACCCGATCATAGATTCTTTTGCATCTGTACTTTCCAGCATCCGTAAGCATAATGACATGTCATTCAGTCTACTACCAGCTCAATCGAAGCGCATAGTTGAACATGTAACATGACAATTGAACTGAGTCTTGATAGGTACTGCATTGATGAGTGTATGGAAGGTAGCATGACCTGACGAGATACAGGCTTGGACGAGCGCGTGTTGGTGTTGAATTTTCGGAAGTCGGAAAATTCCCACCTTGAGTGTCCGAGCTCGTGCACACGGACCTCGAATGAAGGCGGCGAACCTTCCCATTGATACCCACCATTCCTTTCGCCACGCATTTGTTGACACTACTGTCCCCTTTACTGCAAGAACTTACCGTCGCTTCGAATCAAGCAGTTCACCCGTCTCTACGCTGCCTGTTTCCAGGTCCCGGCGTTGGTGCTGTGCTATTCATGTGCTGAACAGCATACAAGTACCTGCACCTCAACCCATCATCAAACGTCTAACGGTTCTCAGCGGCTGTCCTCACCCCAATATGGCCCGTCAAGCCACAAAACGTCGCAGAGTCACTCAAGACCTTGATGTAGAAGGGGATGAAGATTGGCAATCCGACGAGCTCTCTTCTCTCCCCGCTACCGATGATGAAGATGACTCTGATTCTGGATCTGGTTCCGGCTCTGATTCTGGTTCAGCTTCTGGCTCATCAGACGACGAAGACGATGTAATCGACATGCTCAAAGATCCTTCCTCCTCCAAAGCCAAAGTGAAAAGCAAAGCAAGCAATGTGGAAGTAGTCATTCCGCTCAGCACACCTGATGGCGAAACACCAGCGAAACGAAAACGCGGTCGACCTCCCAAAGTTCCTGAACCCAAAGAACCCAAGAAACGAGGTCGTCCACGCAAGTATGCGCCCGGAGAGAAGCGACCGCGTCGATCGCGCAGAAAGCTCAACCCTGATGGAAGTTTCAAGAAGCGAGGAAGGCCGAAGAAAGTTGTCGATCCGGACGCAGTCATGATGAAGGTTCCTAAACGTCGCGGACGGCCACCGAAGCCTGTCGAGGAAGGAGCGGAAGATGTCAAACGAAGGAAAACCGAGGGAGGGGGAAGGAGGAAGAAGAAGAGGGAGTTTGATCTGCTTGCAGGGCTGGATTTGGAGTTTGACGATGAGGATGGGGTAGGTATTGTACCTGGCGTGGGTGGGGAAGGGGAGGATGAGGATGGATGGGAGGATGAGATGGATTCACCGAGGAAGCAGGATGATATTCTTGCAAAGCTGAGGAGAAGGATTTTGTGTAGACAGGCAGATGCAGAGTTGCAAGACTTTGTGGAAAGTCTTGGGCCTGATGGCGAGCCTGTAGCGTCCACTTCGAAGGCTAGTACCAATGGTATCACAGCAGAAGATCAGGAGAGAATCGACCAAGGACCACGACCAGGTCTACCGATAATGAGCAAATTCACCAACGACAATGCTATCCCATCCTCAGAGAAGCGTAAAGAGCGACAACCGTTCGAGCCCACAACCGATGCACAAACCAACGGAGCCATGTCAGCACTCGCCGAAGCTGCCGTTTCCGCCGCCGAGACAGAAGAACAAGCCAAACTTGCAGACTCGAAACCAAAAGGCAGACCGCTAGGATCCAAAAACCGTAAACCAGATTGGGAGAACAATCCCTTACTCCTTGCTTCTCGTGCTTCCAATGGCATTGACCACGGGACTTCGCTCTCCCTCTACGGCGCACCATCAGCCGCAGCCGCTGCTAGCACCAACACCGCTACCGCATCGTCATCTAGTCTGGTCAAACCAACCTCATCAGATGCATACTTTCTCTTCAACACATCGAAACGCGCACGTGGCTTGGCAGGCATGTCCATCTCCACCTCGTCTTCGCTCATCTCGTCCAAACTACCCGCGCTCGATTCGAGAAATCTCGAGCGCGTCGTTCTCTCGCAAACTCGTCCCGATACGACTCTGTCAGACTTGGCAACCAAGATGTACCGCCGACTGCTTCCCGTCTATCTTGCGCAGCTGTTAGCTGGATATGCGATCATGTTTCACGGTGTGGGTAGCAAGACTAAGCTTCTGATTGAGCTGGTAGGTAGGAGGATAGAGGCGGAAGGGGATGCGGTGGGGGTGGTAGCGCAAGGTGCGATGAAAGGGTTTAAGGTGGAAGATATGTTGGCGGAGATTGAAAGAGCGGTTGGATTGGGTGGGTTGACGTTGAGTGCGAATAGTACGAGAGAAGATGATGAAGGGAGGCCGGGAATGGTGGTTTCGACATTGACTGCAGCGAGAGCAGAGAGAATCGTTCGAAGGTTCTCGCAACACTCTTCTACTGGACCTACGAAACTGTTTTTGATATTGGAAACATTCGATGCACCAGGTATGCAGTCTTTACGATTCAAAAGCGTATTGGAAACTCTAGCCAAGTGCAACAACATTCATATTATGGCGACTACAGAACACGTCAACTCTGGGTTCATCGCTTCGACTACCGGTCAACAGTCTTTCGTATCTTCCCCTAGTACCGAAATCGATGAAGAAGAGGCTAAAGGAAAGGGAGAGGGGAGATTATGTTGGATTTGGCAAAACATGTCGACCTACGTTCCGAGTTTAGATGAGATGCTAATCATGCGTTCCAACCCAGCATTTGCTTCCTGGATGCCCTCCCTCCCTCCAGCTCTGGACCTTATTGGATCTGCTGCTTCGCTTTCTTCTCGCCCCACGCAACCGGTTGGATCAACTACCTCAGGTTCCACAGCCGACGGAGGTGCAGCGTTCTATAATGGATTACAAGTCTCAGATACGTTCAGAACAGTATCCGAAACTTCAGCCATCTCGATTCTCAAATCTGTCACCACAAAAGCAAGAGCTCTGTTCAACCTCTTGGCCAAACAAACACCAGGTGGAGAGGGAGAGTTGGGTGGAGTGGCATATGCAGATCTACTGAATAAAGCGAAAAGATCGTTCCTGGTTTCGAACGAGGCAGATTTCAAATCTTTGCTCATCGAGTTTAAAGATCATCACTTGTGTCATATCTCGAAGCAGGGAGTGATATCGATTGGATTGGTGGATAGGAACGTGTTGCAGAGTGTGCTGGATCGACTCAAGTCGATTTAGTTGCCAATAACATACAGGTTGTTAACAGATTGAACTGGACTGTGCTCGTCTGTGATATTTTTTGGAGTGTTTGGGGTATACTACGAAGCTTGAGATACTGTTGCTACTATTTGATCGTAATAGTTATGGCGGTGGCGGTGCGATTATTTGTCCTTCCTGGCTTCCTCCTTGTCCTTCTCACTTCCCTTGGCCGGGGTTGGAATGTCAGAATCATCCTCCAAAAACGCTGCAACCACATAAGCCGCCAAAACCAAGTTGGCAACTAAGGCTGCCAATCCTCCTGCATACGTCGCATTGCCTATTCCATTCCAAATGTCGTCGCCGACACAGTCGGAAGAAGGTCGTGTCAGTATGTATGTGTTTCCCCCGTGTGTAGATCTGTGTCGTAGTGCTTACCATCAAGATATCGATCTTTAGCAAAGTAGTATGCAGAGATGGGTGCCGCGAACAATGCCACGCTGAAGAAAGCTAGTTTGTAGTACACCCGTCTTGCTGGATCCCTGCCCCTTGGAGCTACTCTTGACGGTGTTGGATCTAGGTTCGACATGGTTGCTGGTGGTGGTTGAGGGGAAGAGGAAATGGTCAATGCACGAGCGAGAAGAATTAGCTGCGGGAAATCGGAATTCGGATTTGTGGAGAGACATGTTCCAACTTTTTCCTCCTTCTTTCTTCCTCTTCCACTCCCATCTTCCAATTCACTCATCGAAGCAAGAATGCCGGAGAAGATCCTTCTCATAGGCCCCGTCAACGGTCGTCTGAAGGAGCTGGTCAGCAAGATCTCTGCTATTCAGTCCAAACATGGTCCTTTTACCGCTTTGTTTGTAGTGGGTGACTTGTTCCATCCGAATCCTACCGAGTCGATTCTTCAACAGCAAAACGATTTGCTAGAGGGTAGACTCGCCTTACCTATCGCTACATACTTCTATCAAGGCACTACATCTCTTTCTCCTCCCATTGGTGATAAGGTTGCTGAAGCAAAAAAGAAAAGTAGCAAGGAAGCGCCGGAAGGGCTTGTAAAACTAGTCGAGAATCTGTACTATGCTACAGGTAAAAGTGGCGTCTTTACCACGCCAACTGGTTTTCGCGTTGCTTTTGTTGGCGGAAGATGGGACGCAACAGCATATGCAGAAGCAGCAGAAGGATTGGGAGAGTTCGATTCAGAAGAATGGTACGAAACCCCTACCCAGCGTGAGGAGGATGAAGCTCTACCTTACATTGTTCCTTCAACCATTCATCGTCTGCTAGCGCATCCTTCTTTCCGTCTACCCTCTCCCACCTCATCTTCTTCCAAGACGAGCTCGATCAGCAACGTAGCAGCGAAACCAGGAACACTAGCAGCAGCCCGTGCAACAGCCAACCAACAAGCTGCTCTCTCCAACGCTCAATCCTCCGCCCTAAACCTTCTACGCAACCGTCCACCCATCGATCTTCTCCTCACCAACATCTGGCCCAGTGGTGTAACGCTTTTCTCCTCAGCCCCCAACCCTTCCGATCCAAGTGCAGGCTTACCAGACGCAACAGCGAGAATGTGGGGTTCTCCAGCAATTGCCCGCTTAGCAACCCATGCTTGCCCCCGTTACCATTTCGCCCTTGCACCCTCACCCAACCCCACCGCCGAAGGGGAGGCTGGTGACCTTCCCGTCGGGATCTCACAGGAGACGTGGGAGATGGGAGCGTTCTGGGAACGATCCCCCTACACCACTGATCTTAGCGCCTATCTTCCGACCGGGCTCGATGTGACGTTGCCGGTGCAGAGGAGGGAGGGGGAGAGGTTGAAGATGGTAACGAGGTTTGTGTCGTTAGCGAAGTTTGCGAATGAGAAGAAGAGGAGGTGGTTTTTGGCGCTGAATCTTACACCTGCGGAGCAGCAGCAGGAGGTGGTGGTTCCGAGTAATGCCACTCAGACGCCGTACTATGTTCCAACTGCGGGGAAGGGAGGTGCGAAGAGAATGCAAGCACCAGTTGGAGGAGGGGAAGGGGAGGAGGGGGGAGTGAATTATAGATTCCAAGAACAAAGGAATAAACGTCAACGTGCAGAAGGAGGAGAAGGGGAAGAAGTTCCACCCCCGGGATACGTTTGTAGGATATGTGGGGTTGAAGGTCATTATATTCGTTCTTGTCCTTCCAAAACCAGCTCCACCCCCGCATCCGCACCCACTGCCAATCCAGCTAATACTGAAGTAGAGAGTAAAGGTTGGGGTAGAAGCACAATGCCACTCCCAGCAGGACTTCCTTCCAAACCTTCCTTCTCCTCCACCCCTAAGAGGCAATTGATCCCAGTCGGACCTTCCAACTGTTGGTTCTGTCTCTCCAATCCCTCGGTCGCCAAACAACTAATCATTACCATCGGTTCCGACTCCTACCTCGTTTTCCCCAAAGGTCCTTTCTCCCACCCTTCCATCAACTCCATCCCCCACAACGCAAACCATCTTCTCATAGTTCCTCTAACTCACACTTCCAATCTCCTCCCCCCCTCTCATCCTGTTCTTTCCTCCCCATCCGGCCAGTCCGCACAGGATACAGAGGAGAGGGAGAGGGTGACCAGAGAAATGGAAGAGACCAAATCCCACATCCGTTCCATCTTCTCAACCCAAAACCACGCTATGCTAGAATGGACTCTAGTCAGAGCTCGAACAAGTAGTAGAATGACCCATTTTCAAACGCAACTTCTCGCCCTTCTCTCCTCCGTCCTTCTTCGCTACGATGTTGTTCAACGGTTAGACGACGCTTTGGAATCCCTCTCGCTTGGTGTTTTGCGCAATCCGAACGAAACCATCTCATATTTCAACGGCACCCTCGGGGGCAAGGAGGAGGATGGATATTTCCACATGGCATTACATCCAGTAACTGGGGAGAAAAAACAATGGTTGGTGCCATTAAAAACAACAACAAGATTTCCGGTTCAGTTTGTACGTCAAACTCTAGCCAAGATTTTTGAGCTCCCGGAGTTGGCCGATTGGAAGTCACATACAGCGGAAGAAGAGGAGGTGGTGGAGAAAAGAAACTCGGCTGGATTTAGAGCGATGCTTTTGTCCCATACCTAGATCCCTTCTTCCCCTCAAAAGTCACGGAATGGAAAAGATCACTTTCAAGTGACTCTGTGTGAGTGTGAGAAGTTAGAAAGCCTCTCGACGTCTATTCCTGTCTGAATCTTGCTCTCTTCGGCGTCTTTCTTTTCTCCGTCGTCGATCAGCCTTACTCTCGCCATTCTTTTTCAGCCCCACCCTACCCTCATTCTCACCATTAGGTTCTTCGAACAAAATCCGTCTTAACCTTAATTCTGCCTCCTCTTGTGTCAATCCTAACACTGCCCCCTCCCCTTCCTCCCCGTCTGAGAAGAAAGGAGAACTTAACTCGACTGATCTACCTAATTTCCTCTTCCTCCCTCCTCCGTCTCTGTGGGTGGGTGTGAGTAGTTCTAAAAACTGTCTAGCGAAGAATACGGATTGTGGTGGAGTAGGGGACCAGATTGGTGCGACTTCGGGCCAGGATTTGACCCAAGCGCGAGGACCCGTTCTTGCTTCTTCTGGGGTTGGAGATGTACGAGTGCGAGTACGACCTCTTTCCTCCTCCTCCTCTTCCTCGGAGGAGGGGGAGGGGGATAAAGTGTAGACCGAACCAGAAGCAGAACTATCTTCTTCAGAGGTTTCGCCTTCTAATCTCCTCCGAACTTTTTTCAGATCAGGATGTTCTTCCCCCTCCCAACCCTCTTCCATTGGATCTTTTCCCCATACAGCCTCTCTTTTGCTCAACTTGGCAGCATCTGATTGGGACTCACGTTTCCTCACACCCCAAATTCTCTGTCTTTTCAACAACTCTCCCCTTCCCCAACTCTCTCCCGCTTGTATTGCTGTTTCGAAACATAATCTTGCTTTATTTCTCGTCGTCCTATCCAGACTCCTCAACTCCACCGCTTCCTCCCCGGTATGGTTGTTGAGCAGAGTTTGTATGCCGACAAAAACATACAACATGCCCAGCACACAGTGCAGATCAGGCTGTCCTTTGTACGGATGAACATTGACTCTTTCTTCCAACACCTCGATCGCGTCACTTAACCTTCCTGATGCTATATACTCCTCTATGAGGCAAGGCATTATGTGGGTGGCTTTGAAGTTCGTGCTCGATTCCAAATCCATCATTTCCAAAAACCTCAACTTTCCCCTCTCTTCCCCTCCCAACGCCAACAGCAGTAGGGCCAAACGGAATGTTTCGTCTGTGGTCCATTCATGCGCACCACATATCACTTTCAAAAACCTCCCCGCAAGGCCGAGTTGTCGACGTTGTAGAGAGAGATGGAAAAGATCGTAACATCGACGTAGGTGTTTTCGACGATGAGAGACCAGATTGGACCGGGAGAAGTTGGGCCCGAGTGGGGTTCCACGTGTTGTGAGCAGGAGAGAGGAGGGTGAAGTGTGAGAAGAGAAGGAGAGCGAGCGGTGAGAGGGAAGGATGGGGTAGGAGTTTGTTTTGAGTGAACGGATTTGATGGTTTTGACGAAATCCTGAACCGAGAAATGGAGGTGGAGTGATGAGCGTTTTGCTTTCCATCGCAGCGGAGGATTACCGAAGCGATAGAACAAGCTTCCACGAGATGGTTGTTGGTGAAGGTGATGATGGTAGAAGATTGGAAGGAGGCAATCTATGATTTGCTTCGTGGAATTTTTTGGGCCTTTGGACCCTTAACTCCACACGCAGCCAAAACCGAGATCCGAATTCTGCTTCCCCACCTTACGTCGAAGCTCAACACACAACACCATCATTCGCCATTGCACAACAGCATCTCACTACTCCTGCCACATACATAGCTCTGAACAGAATCAAGATAGTGTTACAACGAACGAAGACCGAAACCCCGAAACAAAGAAGAATTCCCGAAAAGATTCAAAGCTATGCCTCACTAGCAACCGAGATACGTCTACTACCTCTTGTAGCTCTCTTCGCCCCCGCTGCTGCTGCACCACTCGTCTTTCCCCTTCCACCTCTACCCTTTGTCATCTTAGCCACTTTTGCCTGAGCAGCTCCCTCAAACGCCTCATCCTGTTCACCCTTCGCCGCAGCTTGTGCTAGAATCTCTTCGAACTCCTTCAAATCCCCCGCTCCCTCCCCTCCCGCACCAGCACCCCCACCATTTCCGCTCCTTCCAGCACCACCAGCACCCGGAGTCTTATTCGCCCTCGCCTTTGCCAGAATCTCCTGGAACCTCTTGTACACCTCCGCATGATAAAGCTTGTCCTGATAGAAAGGTAATCCTTCAATGAGCTTCTTGACCGATCGTTCACTCTTATACGGTAAGAGCGAAAGACAGAATGCAATGTCTCGCCATTGTCGTTCCGAGTTGGTAAGTCGGAATCGCTGACAGAGCTTCTCGACGACATTCTCAGCTTGCTTTTCTTTGTCAATAAAGGTGAAGATGAACTTCATGGTGCGTGCGAACGTTTCTTCATCCACAGCATGCTTGCCGATCGAAAGATGCGAGATGATATCGGGCAAATTGTTGTAGACGGCGTTCTCCTTGGTCGCCAATTCGCTGAAGAACAGTTTGGCAAGATCAGAGACTCGCGGTTCGGGATCTTCGAGACATTTGGCCATTTCACCAAGTTGACCTTTAACCTTGATCATACCGTTGAGAATCAGGTGCGTCAACACCATTAGAGTGTGTTTCTTCACTGAAAGGTCAGAATCACCCAGACCAGCATAGAGGCGATCCGAGTTCTCATCGACGAGCGAACCGAAGCAGACGGCAATGTCACCCAAAGCAATGACGACATTGCTACGGATCACGGCGTCTTTCGAAGTGGTAAGAATGTGGAGCAGCAAAGCCAGGTTGGCTTCGCAGAACGTCGATGAAACGCACATGAACTTGCATAGCGTCAAGACAGCAGCTCGACGAACCAGCTCGTTGGGATACGACTTGGGGCTGCTGCAGATGTGGGTGATGATAGGCCCAAACATGGCCAAAACACTTCGGCTGCCGAAAAGCAACTCCTTTTCACGAACACTGGCGATGACTTCACCAATTTCATCTTCGGCGTTACCAGCGACTTGATCGAGCTCTTCGACTGCGGCAGCGGCAGCAGCTGCGCGACTGGCTTTGCCCTCCGAGACGGCTTTGGCGACCGCCTTCTCCTTGTCGGCCTCTGCCTTACGTCTCTTGTACTCTCGTTCGACTAGCTCGAGGTAGACGATGTGCTTAAGAGCGACGTGTCCGACAACGAAGAGCAACTGTGCAAGCTGGAAGGCATCGCCCATGACGGGTGCGTCGCCACTGTTGGAAGAAGAGGCCTCCTCGGCATCAGGCATCGAGACGTCACTAGCAGCATCGTCATCATTGGCGCCATTGAGAGACTGCAATTGCGAGGCCGTCTTGCTGCCAAACACGCGCGAGGTCATGCTGCGAATAATGTCGGTGCAGAGTGCATCAGGCTGCTCACCCAGCAAGTAGATGGTATTCAAGGCGTTCTCAGCCAAGCTAAACCACTCGCCTCGGCTAGCACCCTTGAGCACATCTCCCGACATCTGGATGGCAGCGCGTAAACGGCCAAACATAGGATGCGTCATTGGGTAACGGACACTCTCGTCACTCAAAGCACCCTTGACTTTCTTGACGCTGCCTCCGAGTCGCTGAAGTGCAACACACGTATACTTGGCCAGCACAACGTCGCGTGCGCCCAGAGGACCAAGACCAACGCGCAAAAGCACGTCGATCTGCTCCGAGATGATCTCTCGTCTTGCTGTAGCGAGCATACCAAGCACGATGATGGCACCACGTCGCTGAGCAGCTGAGATGGCGCGAGGAGCCGAATAGACAGCCCACAGCTTATTCACAACCTCGGGATGGACGAGATTCTCGGTTTGCATGGTCTTGAGCATCTCTTCGAGCGAGGTGAGCTCGGCAAGGGTGGCGCCAAAAGTGCGCTCGATCATGTTCTTGGCGATACGAGCAACGTTGTCTTTAGCGTTGAGGTCGGCACGTGCATCAAAGTAGAGTGCACGGTAGACTTCGATAAGACGCGATCGAACACCTTTGAGCTGACTGCCGTCTTCCATGACGAGGGTGTTGTCCTTGGTCCAGATGAGGTGGACCATCTTGCGGACACCAGCAGCGGCACCCGAGAGCTTGTACTCGTAGGCGACACGGAAGAACTCCATGCTCTCGAGTACTTCGGCCTTGTTGGTAGAGGCGAGAAGCAGAGTCAGATTAGGCATGGCAGTCTCGAGTTGTGTGATGAAGGAGATGGCATCAGCATAGTAGCGCTTAGTGAGACGCAGACGCATAACTTTCTCGGCGTCGACGGGTTCCATCTCAGCCTGAGCAGCAGCAAGCGCTTGAAGATCGACACCTGATCGGCGACCTTTCTTGGCTTTGGGCTTGACCTTTTCCTTCTTGACCTTGCTCTTGCGGCTTCGAGCGGGTGGTGCATCTTCGTCATCGTCATCCTCATCGTCATCGTCATCCTCTTCCTCGTCCTCATCCTCATCCTCGTCTTGCATCACAGTGTCGTCACCTTCGTTGTCTTCATCCTCGTCATCCTCATCGACTTCGGACTCGCCATCGTGATCTACGGTGTTCTCGCCTGGCAAGTTGAGCGAGCCCTCGGTCTCTTCGAGCTCTTTGGAAACGATATCGAAACGCTTCTGCCACTCTTGCAGCGAAAGCTCACCGCCGTGAAGCATTCCAAAGGGATGAGTGAGGATCAGCTTAGTGAGCAAGGAGATTGCATTCTTACGCACACCACTAGACTTGTCCTCGAGATGACGAATGACCATGTCGGTGATCTCGGTACGCTGCTTGGGAAACTTGGTGGGCAGATCGAGCAATCGAGAGCAGACGGTGATCAATTTGCTTCGAACGTAGGAGTTGAGATCGAGGAAACGTTCGATGAGAAGGTCGAAGAAGGTCTCGATCTGCTTCTTGCGAGCTTCGGCACTGCCACGATTCTCGTCTGCCATGGTCTCGTCTCCGTTGGCGCCGCTGTTGCCCTCAGCATTGAGAGAGTCGTCTGTCAGAGCCAGCTCCTTGATGAGAAGACCTAGGGTCTCAATGAGTGCATTGCGCATGGGATAGGATTCCGAGTCGAGATGCTTTTGCAAAAGACTGATCTGCTTGAGAACGCTACGTGGGCTGAGTTCAGCCATGCGAACGAGAAAGCGACCGAAGGAACGTGGACTCTTTGTGTCCATGGCACCAAAGTTCTTAGCGGCAACTTCGCGAAGGACCTCCTCACCGAGACGCTCGTAGTCGAATTCTAGACGCATGACGGCGAGCAATTCGGCCATTGGCTCGGCAAGATGCTCGTAGTATTGAAGACTCTGCATGATACTGGTCTGAGCGCTGAAAGCTTGACCATGTGCTTTGACGGCCTGACAGATGACTTTGAAGATGCCGAGCTTGATGGCTTGTACCTTGAGGTAAGATTCGTTTTCTTGCAAGAGGAGAGCAGGTCGAAGGAGACAGCCGGAGACGAAAGAGTCGCGCGCAGCAGAGACAGTCCACATGCGCTCGCTTCGAACTCGAGCTGCTTTGGACATGAGTGTGAGGACGGCGGGGATCGAGTTTGACCACGCCCAGGCATCAGCTTTGGCCGAACCCGACTTTGCTGCAGACGATTTTGCACCAGCGCCGCGACGACCGCCTCTTGCGGCAACAATGGCGGCTGCAGAGCCTGTATTGTCCGATCTGGCACCGCTATGTTTTTCAGCGACAGAGACCAACCACTGGAGAAGAAAGGCGTATCGTTCGAGTGTCTCTGCGTGAGACGAATATGCGTTGGGGTCGTCGCCGTCAAGCTCACGTTGTGCTTCATCCAGAGCGTTGGACATGCCAGATGCGATGACATCGAGGAGCTTGTTGCAAGCATTTGGACAGAGGTTGGCGAAATGTTTGAGATAAGATCGAATCAAATCGTAGATCTCTGGTGTAGCGACGTTGTCAGGACTCGAAGTGATTGCATCGATGGCTGTGTCAAGAGTGGAGATCTGCTCGGAGGCGTTCAAGTCTTCGACGGCCACCTCTTGTGGAACAATGTAGGGTTCATCTTGTAAGAGAAGCAGCTCGTCGGCAAGGTTGTATCGACCGCTCGAATCTTGACCGTTGTCGTTCTGTGATGACATTGTTGCGATGCTCTATGTTGGTGGCTCTGAGCTAGTTGACCAGCCCGACCGAGCGGCTTACAGGGATGGTGGATGTGATGCGATGTGATGCAATGCGATGCGGCTGCGGAGATGAGTGTAGCAGCAATGTTCGTAAAAGAAGCGGATTGGGGATTGTGATGGGAAGATAGTATACAGTGGTAGCGGCGGCGATGGTCGTCGTGGTGGTGATCTTGTCGACGATGAATGGATGTCGAATGGATGGGTTGAGAAGAGGAAAAGGGTTCAGCAAGCCAGTGTTTGGTGTGTATGTGTGTGTGTTGCTCTCTCTCTTTCCTCTTCGACCCTTTTTTCCCCCCCTTTGAGCGTCTCAAAATGCGCAGTCTTTCAAGTGTTGGTCTCTCTGCCAGCCTCAGAGACAGACAAGACAGACGCGCGTAATAGGCTATGCGCGTATTTTTTGAAAGCCACAAATAATGTTACGTTTTCGACCAAACCGCGCTTGTTTGCACGTGATGCGACTCTGCCTCAATCTAAGTCGGAGAATTGAACTGTCACAACATCGGGTGATCCACATACCGTTACTTGCGCAAAGCGACTTGATTCCGATTTCACTCTATTTTGATGCGTTGGCAAGAAGAAGAAATGAGACCAGCTCCGCTCAAGCCATTGGCTTTCATTTGGCGTGCGTCCCGAAAGAACGCTAAGAAGAAGGCTCAAGAAGAAGAGGAAGAAAGTCAGACACGCACAGCGCGCTGCAGCATACTTATGAGCGGCTGAGAAACAAGATCGGCAGTCAAGCAAATAGCAGCGCAGACACACACCAACGCACGCACGCACGCACCGTTCACTCCTTCCGACACAAACTAATTCGACAGTCGATCAGTTAGTTTCACTTTTGACCGGCGACGCTTTGCGTTTCAACTCTCGACCATCACATCGATTGCTGACACCAGCATTTGACATCAGCTTCCAACACCTGTCCCTGCTACCATCGCTTCTTTGTCAAGCGTTCTTCGGCATCACATCCGACGAGGATAGAGCATCTTCAAATCTCTCTTGCTCTCCGCTTCACAGGACTCGCAAAGTCAGCTGCTTGCTTTGTCTTGAAGTGCTCCGCAGCCTATCGGAACCACCGACTTCATTTGTCACACGCACGTCTCTCACGCCAGCAACTCAGCCAGCCTCATTTGAGCCGACGTTGGTCTCCTTCTAGTGTACTGTACTGTAACTAGTCCAAAATGGTAAGTTTGACTCCCACAATCACACATCTGCATTCCGCCATCAAAGCATTGTTGCATTGCATTCCACCCACCAAATCGAGTCTTACTGCCACGTCGCAGTCTCAAAACGTCAGAGTTGCTCGTCGCAATCCCCCCCTTTTGAGTTGCGTGCACTTCATGTCCTGCTCTCATCAACCAT
This sequence comes from Ustilago shanxiensis, assembly GCA_019972555.1. NCBI lineage: Eukaryota > Fungi > Basidiomycota > Ustilaginomycetes > Ustilaginales > Ustilaginaceae > Ustilago > Ustilago shanxiensis. Next base: position 898,165 of record BPMX01000005.1, on the reverse strand, counting down.
CACGCAGACAGACAGAAGCCTAGGCATCTGCTTTTCTTTCTACCACCAGCAGCAATGACCAAAGCTCGTAGGCGCAATCTTCGCGCAGCAGCCAACAACTCCGCCGCTCCTCCATCCTCTCCCATCACCACACGATCCCAACAACAACGTCGACGTTCTGCACCTTCGTCTCGAGATCAACCCGCTGACGTCGACAAAGCGATTCAATCAGCCAATGACTCGTTTGAAGGGGTCTACCTTGACTCAAATGCAGATGCACATGGTGTCGATGGTGACCAACTCGATCTGAAATCGTTTATTGACATGACTTCGCATTCTTCCGACTTCACTTCTATCACTCGTTTTGCTCCTACTTCTTCTCGAACACGTTCTTCTCGATGCTGCTCCACCGATACGGCTTCTCCTCTTGCTTTTGCATTGGATCAACTTTCGCAGGAACAACAATCCAGTGCGCCTCTTCCAGCACGCAATGTCGTCAACTTCCTCCGCAACAAGTCTGGCATCAAGACTCGCGTTGGCGCTCTCAACGGTAAACGCGTCGACTACTTCAAAGGTTCCGCTGCTGTCAAAGCGTTGCTCTCCCCAGCTTATGCCAAACTCAAAGACGTTCCTAAAGTGACTACAAAGGAAGAAGCAGAAGAGGCACTTCACAACATCATACCCTATGCTTTCTTCCTTCGCGTCGATCGTGGACCTGCCACCGGTGGTAAAGATTCACCCAAAGTGGTCGAGATCAATCAACAACAGCTGTTCAAAAGTGACCAGTACTACGTTTGGCTCTACGAAGGTTCTCAGCTTGGGTTGAAGTTGGCGGGGTTGGGAATGGTTGGTGTTATGTTGGCAGGTGTTATGTTTCCTTTGTGGCCACCGACGATGAGGTTGGGTGTTTGGTATTTGTCCGTTGCCGCGTTGGGATTGATTGGGTTGTTCTTTGTGATTGCGATCATTAGGTTGATCTTTTGGTTGATTACAGTGGTGGTGGCTAAACCGGGTATTTGGATCTTCCCCAACTTGTTTGAGGATGTTGGATTTGTTGATTCCTTCATTCCGCTTTGGGCTTGGGATGTTCCTCCGCCGCCGAAGAAGAAGTCGAAATCGGCTTCCGCGGGTGCGGGGGAGAAGAAAAAGACTAGTGCAGTAGCAAGCGGTGCAGCAGGGGCTAGACAACAGGCTTTGTCCGGATTAGGCGGTACTGCTCCCACGGCTCCTGCTAGCCCTCCAAAGGCTCCTCAACAAGCTGCTCAATCTACTCCAGCCAATAACAACGCTGCTGCTACCCTGCAGAGCAATGGTGGTCAGGGTATTGGTAGTGGTGGTCCAGGAGCAGGTGATAGCTTGGATGATATCAACTAAATTGCACAGTTCAAAGCACTGGTCGAGCTTTTGATCTCAACTGTGTTTGGTATGACTTTCTGTAATGGGTGGAGTTTTGGCTCCACTGTAATCCGTTAGTCGTTCACAATAACAATGCCCTCTTTTGTGTCCCTCTTTCTGTTTGTAGCTTGGAGAATTGTCTGATTGTCATGCTATGTTGTTAAGCGGGTAGTGTAGGTTACGTGCGAGTTAGGTGTTTTTTCACATCCTTATTTTAGCTTCTAATTTTACCATTTTGCTTCTTTCCATCGGTGAAACGCATTTGCCGCCCGCACCGTCGGTTAAGCGAACGAAGAGGGGAGATTCCCGAAACCCCACATCCTCGCTTAGCATGGTACAGTTCGGATTCTGTCGGTCAACCTTACATCCTTCTCCGAGTAGGATGGAGATAGGGAAAGGGAGTTCGTCGGATATCGGATCAGTGTGGTGCGAAGTGTGGGGATGACCACATTCGGGTTTTGATTTCCGCTGTAATGGTGGCGGTTGGGTTGTCAAACAGCGCCGGTAGCTTTAGAAATTCGCACTTCGAATCACGCGGAACTAGTAATACATCATCTGGATGGGACGGAGAAGGAGGGATTGCCGAAGCAGATTCTGGCGCTAGGTGAACTCTCTTTTTACTCACCCCCTATGCGGCTATACATCATTCCTGGCTTCCACAAGAATCGCGGCCATATGCTCTTCTCTGCAGACGGAAATCCGTTATCCCAGGGTGGAAGTGAGGGTTGAAGCTGAGGCACCGAGTTGACCGATTGCATTCTGTTTCCCATCGAAGTAGGGAAGCGAGGGTGTTGTATGCTAAGCGATAACCGAAGAGTCCGGGGAACCCAACACGTCTATACCACGTTCACGATTGTGTGCCACAGCTCTATATAAACCGACCCTACCATCGCACTCTTCTCCAAACGTTCCCCCCACAACAAGGTTGCCCAAGATGTTCCGCCTCAAACTACTCCTCCTCCTCCTATCCTTCCTCACCACCGTCTTCGCCACTGAAAAATACATCGTCAGCGGTGATCGATGGCACGACACCTCCTCCACCCTCATCAACGCCCACGGAGCTGGCCTTCTCCTCTCCAACTCCACCTGGTACTGGGTCGGCGAATACAAATCCACCTCTAACGGTTTCCAAGGTTTCTCCCTCTACTCCTCCACCGACCTCATCAACTGGACCCCCCACGGTCTCATCATCCCCCCATCCTCCTCTCTCCCGTTCCAAGTTGGCGAGCGACCTAAACTCATCCGCAACCCCCACACGGGGGAGTTTGTGCTATGGTTCCACGCAGACAGTTCCAACTACTCCCTCGCCAAGGTTGGAGTATGTTATGCGGAGAGGGTTACAGGACCCTACACATGTCCCAGTGAAGGAGTATTTGGTCCTTTAGGTATGGAGAGTAGAGATATGAACGTATACATCGACACATACAACGGGGATCAAGGATATCTTTTGTTTGCTACGAATGGAAATGCCGATGTAGGAATAGCTAAAATGACATCGGATTATAAAAATGTCACCACGCTTATATCGACGATTAATGCGAGATTGGAAGGATTTGGAGTGTTCAGGGATGATAGCGGGTTGTATAACATGGTGGTTTCGAATCAGTCAGGATGGAGACCAAACGCTAATTCGCTCTACACAACTCCAAACCTCGCTACTACCACCCCCGTTTACTCCAACTATATAGCTAATAATGCGTATAATACGTACAACTCCCAAAACACTTTCGAAATCTCTCCCAATTCAAACCTCGAAGTTTACCTAGGTGATAGATGGTACGAGACGGATTTAGAACAGTCAAGTTATGTTTGGTATCCCATCGTAAATCGTCAACTTGTCCATGCTCCTCTTTGGCGTCCCGACTCTTCCTCCCCACGTGGGTATTCAGTTCCTGCCAACAAAACTTTCACCCTTACCCCAAGCACAACTTCCATCTCAGGGAATTCCCAAGCAGTATTCGCAACCTGTTCCGCTTGTCCAGGGGGTAAAATAGCAACTTACGTCGGAAACGGAAACACTTTCACCCTCAACAACGTCTCCACCCCCAACGCCGCCGCAGGAAACGTGTGGATCAGTGTGTACTACTCAAACCAAAACTCATACCCCAATTGGAGGTTCGGTTGGGTCAGTGTAAACGGCGGAAACAAAGTCAACATCACCTATCCAACAGGTGGTAGTCCAAACTCCGTACTCCAAGATACACCCGTCAAGGTTGATCTGGCAGCAGGAAGTGGGAACAAGATCACTTTCGGTGCGGAGGGGGGGAATTATGCAGCGGATATTAGTCATGTGATCGTTTGGCAGAGCGATCAGTGATCGCAATGCGAATGTTGTGGAACCTACCAGCTGCGTGTGTGTGACGATTGAACCCAAGCCAAGCTGCCTTGACTATGAAGTGAATCGTTGAAAAGCAATTACCTATCATTCTTAGTAACCAGCTATAAGTACCTATGGAAGCGAGCAAGCTTCACTACATTCTGCTTTCGCAGCACAAACCGGAAGAAGCTCCTCATCATCGTTTGCTGGCCCTTTTTTTTCGCAATCCGCATGACGGGATATCTACTCTATCGCAAGAGTATCAGTAGTAAGGTGGAAAGGGTTTATCGTCATCGTAAAAGCCCTCAGTCCGTGAAGTAACTCTTTCACTCTTCCGACCGCTCCTTTACGGTAACTTCACTTGGCGAGATCAGCACAGCATACACCCCATTGACAGCGAAGAAAAACCATAGCATTGAAATGTATCGCAACTTCACCTCCAAATAGCAGAGAAATACGACGAACTTCTCACCTGTTGTTGTTCATTCACTCCCTGCTTTGTCTGTGAGCCCTTCAACCCCACCTCAGCCCCCGCATCTCTTTGCATCCCCATCACCTCCATACTAGCAGGTCTTATCACACCGCCACCGCCCGTAGCCTGTGCAATCAATCTTCCCAACCCCACCCCCGTACCAGGTGGAGCACTGGGCATCAACAGCGGCGCACTTGGTCTTTTCGGTCTTCCCAACTCAGCCTGGTATCTAGAGGGCAGAATATGCATTCCTTCTTCGCGCTCGTAGTATTCCTCTTCATAATGCAATCGAGCAGCTTTAAGTTGTTCCAGAATAGATTCGTAGAGTTCGATCTCACCGTCAAGCAAAGCTCGACCCAGGGCATGGTAGTCTTGCACGCGTTCGGTGTGAAGACGGTCCATTTCGGACAGAGTTACGTTGAGGACAGTTTCGCATCTTGAGGCTACTTTTTCTGCTTCTGCCGCTGACATCTTAGCGTTGCTAGATTGTGCTTCAGCATCTTCCTCTTCAGTCCAAGGATCGATCTCGCCTGTTGCCTGGCGATATCGGGCTAAAGTGGTTCGATGAGTCTCCAGCAATGCTTGGGCGGAAGTATGCGGTCGAGAAAGCTCTTTGAATCGCTCATGTTGACGGAGCAGCGTTTCGCGCGAGTGGTGTTCGTAGATGTCGGCCACGGTTTGCATCGTCTCGGCAGTATTCTGAAGAGCAGAGGTGAGATTAAGACATTCTTGACAGTCTTCTCTCCAACACCAAGCTCCGTGTTCGTTGGTAGCACCCGTGTCGGAGCGTTTACCAATGTTGCCCATGGGTGGACCGTGAATTCGATGCGCATCATCTCCGTGCAACCCCTGGTGCGCATGTCCATCTGAAGGACCAGCTCCTGCTCCAGTCAGCGTTCGTAACATCGTATATGAAAGATCACGATAGGTGTTAGATGTAGCAACATGACCCTCACGATGACCCTTGTAAGCAGCTAAAACACCATTTTTGCCCGCATTATTGCCACCGACGCCGTTGATCGTCTTCTCAAGCGTCTTGAGGAACGCTTCCATCCTTTCAGCTTCAACTTCGGCTTCGGTAGAATCAAAGTTGAAATCTGGATGCCAGGTCTGTGCGAAGACACCGCCCTTCCCGGCGTCGTCCCTACCTCGCAGCAATACGGCAGCCGTGCTACGCCATTCCGCCTCATCTTCACAGCTCAGGAAGAAGCGAATAGGTTCCGAGTATCGCAGAACTGGATGTCTGACCAGCCTCGAGATCCACATTTCAAGATCGGCACGACGTGTCTCGATAAAGTCGGAAGCAAAGCGGCCCGAATACTGCTTCTCAGGCAGAGGCGGAATGAGAAGGGCAGAGTAATGCTTTGCAAGCACCTGGTGGAGCCATTCGAATTGGGTGAATCGACGCAACACCGTAACTTGAGCTCCTGGAGGATAGGGTCCGCCGAGTGGATTGTAAGGAATGCATCCGGTACGTCCCGATAGAGAGTCAACAGAGTCTCCTTCGCCGTCGCCTTCGCATTCACCTGTACCTTCACCTTCACCTTTACCTTCATTGGCACTCTCGATTGGGTAGGTGCTCGTCACATAATACACAGTGTACTCTTGCATACCGTTGAGCTTGGTCCTCTTCTCTGGATGATGGACCTGAACCAGGAATGGCGGACATTTGCACTTCCATCTCGGACCGGCTGGACCAGCTACGACAAAGTGGTGATTCGGATCCGCTGCACTACCTGCTGCCCCTTCCTTTGAGAGCTCAGTCGCGAAATCAGCTTCATCTCTGTGTTGGACAGTCACACTGGCGTGCACAATGCCCGCACTTTCTTCCTCCTCAACGACCTCGGTCAGCGCAAGAACACCGGTAGGCTTACCACCAGACACCTTGCGAGCGATGCTACGCGAGTGCTCATCCTCACCAGCATCCGAGTTAGAAAGCACATAGTCCTCGGCACCGCTGGTGACAAAGCTGGCGAAGCGATTGAAAGTCTTCTTGCCAAAGATGCTGCCTTTCCAGTCCGAACCACCGGGAGTGGTAGCAGTGGACTTGGTCTCTGGCACCTGTGTGCTTTGCACGTTAGTGCGATTTGCTACCTCGTTCGTGGTCGTAGTTGACAACGCCTCCACACTCGTTGACGGCTGTGCAGCTGCGACAACGGACCAATCGATCGGATTGGCTTCGTCAGAGGCAGCTGGCATGCCATCGATAGCGGTACTCGCATGGACAAAGGCATCTGCTTCAGGTTCGTGCAAAATGATGCTGGCAGTCTGCACCTTTGCATCTAGCGGCTGCTCGACTTGCTGCCACTGAGCTACTTCGTCACCCATGTTGAGGAAGGCACTGACAGACATTGGTGGTGTTTGCGGCTCAAGTTCAGCCGGCTCCTCCGACATCGGTGTCGAAACCGAGGTGTTGCGATCCTGACTATCGAGAGAGCCTTGCGAGGATGTCCTCTCTTGTTCCACTCCTTGAATTGGACAGTAATTAAGGCCTGGCGTCGGCGCACGGGATTGCGACCGACTTTCCGAGCCCATCTGCTGACTGGGACTGCCCACGATCAGTTTCGAGCCCGTTGCGCCCTTCGCCTGCCCTCTTGCTGGGGAGATGATAGGAGAAGGCAGTTTCAGCTTACTATCCTCGCCATTTTCACCGAGATTGTCTGGCGTGCTTGGCGGCTCAACTCCAGCGCTTGCGGGCGGCGAGCGAGTAAAATCTTGAATGTAGCAGTACCATCCTTGCGGAATGAGGCCCCGCGTAGGAACACCATTCTCATCCCAAACCACGCCAAGACTCCAACCTCCAGCCAAAGACTCGTTGATGATGTCGAACGGTTGTCCTGCACGAATGATGAGCTCGTTGAAAGCTGATTCGCCTTCAAAGTCGTACAGTGCTCGTGCAGGCTTGCCGATGCCAGGACGCAACATCTGACCACTGACGGGTCGAGGCGCCTGCAGCGTCGACGCTGTGGCGGGAATCAAGGAGGAGCCAGTTCTTGGAGTCAAGGCCGCCGTGACAGGAACCACATCAATCTTCTGGCCGTCGCTGTCGCCAGCGTTCGAATCAACTACAATCGATGGAGGACGTTGTTGGCTCGGCGCCGGCTTGATCGAGACACCGTCTCCGCTAGTATGCGGGCTTCGACCCGGATTGGCATCGATCGTAGCTTCCTCCTCGGTCTCTTCAGCAGTAGTTGACGTCGCCAAACTGCTGCTTCCGCTGGTGCTGTCAGCCAATGCAGCTGCATCCTTACCAGCACCGTTGGTGCGCAAGGCCTTTCGCACACTTGCAGCTTTAGTAGGGCTCGTATTACTTCCCCAATCAAGGTCAAAGCAGCTTCCATCGTTTGCACGCAAATGATGACTCGATCTAGAAAAGCTGATATCATCGTCATCAGCCAATAGCATGGATGGTTCCCTCGATCTTTCGGTGCCTGCATCCGATTCAGCCTCAGATGCCGCCCTACTGGCAATCGAAACACTTGAAGGCGAAGGCGAGATACCATTCGCTTCGCCGCTTCGATCCGAAGATTGTGGGCTAGCAGTGAAGATCGAGCTCAGACGACCTTTGTTGCCTCCACTCGCCATGCGTGTGGATCGACGACGCGCAGTGCCTGCCATAGTTCCGGTTCGAGAGAAAGTGGAAGGTGCGGCTACATCCTGGTTCGAGTTGCTGGGTCGAATCGTAGCCGAGCTATCGTCGCGGTCGTGCTGACTTGCAAGATTGAGGATTCTGGATGAGGTAAGGCCATTCTTGGCCGAAGTCGAGCGCGAGATGGTGGCATCTGTATCCATGGTTGTTGGCTCTTCTGTTACGGTCTGAGCACCGAAAGCATCTGCAAGAGAAGGATAGGAACTGGAAGGGGATGGTCTGAGTGTGTCGCTATTGGAATTGGGAGGAATGACCACCGCGTCCATCTTGAGTGCATCTCCAAGCAAGTCTTGAGTTGCTGTGCGATAGATGGATGAGTCGTCGCTCTGATCTGTGCCGTTGCGCTGATGACCCTGGTTCCGAGACGGCGTTTGCATGATGACGGAAGACCGTGCTTCGGCTACATTGAAAGCACCAGCAATGCCATTGAAGCGATCGCCTGTGATCTGTGCTTGCAGCATTCGGACCTGGTTGCTGATTCTTGGCTTTGCCTTTGCTCCGGTATGCTGCGGTTTGACACCTGTATTCTGCCTCGACAAAGCCACCGGGGTCGAAGTGGAAGGCACAGCAGCTTCGAACATGGAACGCAGGTTGCCAACGCGCGAAGGGCCTGAGCCATTGATAGCGATGGGCTCGTTGCGAATAAGATGTGTGGTGCCTTCACCCGCATCTTGATCGTCCGAGCTTGCATTGAAGAGCCTGCTGACGGAAGGAGCAGTGTAGGTTCGCCCACGTGCTGCTGGTCTGGTGGTAGAACGGTTCGCATCGTCTTCGTCTTCGCTTGATGTGTCAAAAGCATCGACAAAGTGATCTACAGAGGAGGTGTCGTAGCCATGACCAAGATGTGCGCGGTTTATAGTAGCTGTGGATGGGGAATGATCTGTGAAGGATCCGCCAGTGGTGTGTGTTTGAATGTAATGGCGAAGAGCGATCGAGTTGCAAGTGCCGGTGTTTGCTGACGAGAGATGCGAAGGTTTTGGTGGAGGTGGTGGACGAGATAGGGTGCCTGAACGACTCGATGCGATGGAACGGACTGAGCCTGTGGGTGATGTGTCCTTTATCATGATGTTGGTATGCTGTAAGTGATGCAGGAATCTTTACGGATCGCAAAGGCAAAAGATCGTGACGTGTTGTATCAAGTGGTCGAGAACGAGCCGGTTCGTGACTTTGTTCGAGTGTGTTGATCTGGGTGAAAGCGAGTTAACTGGAGGTTGGCGATGATTTGAGATGCAGAAAGACGAGACGTGATGAGACGAGACGAGATGGATGACTGTAAAAAATGTATGAACGCTGTGTACTGAATGCAGGCAAGAATGAGCGCTTTGAGCGGAGAGGAGAGGAGGCAAGGCGATTGAACCCTCAAGCTAGGCAGCAATATAGAAGTGGGTTGGCGCCGCCACCAATGCGAATGGCCGACTGAGCCTTGTAAGGTGACAGTCGAGAAGGAACCGATGAACTTCATCATCATCATCATCATCATCATCATCAATTCACGATCCTCCTCCTCCTCTAGGCCGGTCAAACACTCAGACGCTGCAGGCTGCTGCCGCACAATCCTCCTATTTTGCTGTTCGGCTTAGCCGACATGGATGATTCAGGGTCCAACACACACTTCACTGCACTTCACTGCACTTCTGTGCCTGTGTGTTTCTATTCATTGCATCAGAGTTGTAATCCAAGTGTTGTTTTCTTCAAAAAAGAAAGCCAAGTTTGTATTCCATTTTGAAGATATCGCAATACAACTGCCCCTGAATCGAAACCAACACTTGACAACGCGCCTTTTTTTCTAACGCGCGTTCCCAAACAAGTGTTGTTCTCACCTGCACGCCACTTCAAGCATGGTCAGGCGACGTTTCTCGTCGTTGTCGAGCGATAAAGATGACGAGCGAGCATAAATAAGGGAAACTGGATTGCAATGCGACTGTACATGATACTTCGTCGAGCTTGGCGTCTATGATCTTACGACTGACAAGGAAAATTTGACTGGAACGAGGAGACATACTTGCCATGGATCTATAGGCAAAGCAAAGATGATGCGAAGAACTGAACTGGGAGAATACATATCACACAGCGTCGGTAAGGGATGGTCGAAAGATACGAGGGCATTGTGTCGGAGTCAACAAGCATTAGAGTAGCACGACCTACCAGTTGTGTCTGCTACTACGACGACCCTGAACACCCACAGTGGAAGCGCTCGAAGTGTATCCATGATCGCCATCCGACAAGTGCGGGTCGATAGATTGATCAACGCGATTCTCCCTCTCGTCTCGGTGTTGAGACTCGCGATCTGCAGAGCCACTGCCTCCACGAGCGTAACTTCGAGGAGAAACGTTGCCGGTCACCTCGGTCAGCGGAGAACCCGTATCGAAGCTCTCAGATGCATTCATCGTAGAGTTCGACCCATGCTTGTTCTCGGAAGAGTAAGATGACGAATGATGGCCGGTAGTCTCGCAGACTTGCATGGAGTTCATACCTGTGCCAAGGTAGTGCGAAGGCGAAGGGAGGAGGTTACCACTGGCGGTGTGAGGGGAGGCGTGATGCGTTGCTGGTAGGCGGTCGTTGTTGCCGCCGCTACTGCTTCCAGATGTTTCATTGCTGTTGCCAATAGTTGATGTAGGCATGACACAGAGCGAGCTAGATCCGTTGCCATGGGATTGGTCAAACAACCCAAGACCAACAACGCCAGATTCGTTGAGCGACTCTGACTTGGTGACATGTCCGTTAGCATTTGGCTCGCCTCCATCAGCATAGCTCTCGTGCATGTGCATCATCGACAGCCGTCGTCGAGGCTCATGGTTAGGACTGCGATGCAGTGTCGGATACACCGCCTCGCCACCACCGCCATTCAGCAAAGGAGAACCATGTTGATGATACTGCTGTATCTGGTGCTGTTGCCAACGAGCACCGGAAGCATCCATCGACAACTGTCTGTTGGACAATCCACTTGGCGTGCCGTTCATCGAACCTACACCGTCCCGCCTCATCAACTCTGCCTTCTGACTCCAAGCAGGAGAAGCAAAAGTATGCGTGCTTGGACCCGACGGACTCTGCTCGCTCCACTCTGACTCGGATGCAACCATATGCATAGAGCCATGTGGCGCAAATGAGTATCCACCATGCCAGCTCTGCGCGTACGGCGCTGCATCATGACCTGCATGCACCTTGGTCTCGTACTCTACGACAGGAGGAAGCGTTGACACTCCAAAGTGAGGTCGACCCAGTGGCACACTACCAAAGTGACCAGGCTCAAAGGCAACCGGCGCAAATCCTGCCGCTGGAGAAGGGAAGAACGATGGTGGCGGAGACAAAGATGAAGATCCCATTCTACTTTGGTAGTCTGGAACCATTCCAGCTTCTATCCAACGCGGATGAGCTACTTCGCCCATTTCAGCGCTCTGAACATTGACAGGATACGAGGGATAGCTGTAACGCGGTGCGTTGCAAGCAGTGTACAGCTGAGCGGCTGCAATGTGGTGATCCTCATTGTGGCGTATAGAGGTGGGTGTCGAGGGATACTCGGACAGTCCCACCCGCAAAAGTGGGTCTTCGAGCATCTCCTGTTGATTGATACCGGCGTGTACGCCGAGGTGGTGCTGATTGTGGCTGATGTAGTCCGCATCGCGCTTCCGGATTCCTCCACCGCCCATCTTGTTATCTTCAACTTCTCTCCTACTGCTTGCCGAGTGGTTTTGGTTTGCATTGCCAGATGATGCTGAAGTCGAAGCAGTGGTGCGCATCTTGCTCTGCAGACGACTGCGACTTGTGTGTGTCATAGTATGTCGGTGCATTACATCTTGACGTCGAAAGCACTTGCCACAAATATGACACTCGTACTTGATCGAGTCATCATGCGTGGCTCGATGACGCAACATGTGCTCATGACGTTTAAACACTTTGCCGCAGAAGCAAGTGTAAGGAGGCTCTGGCTTGGGTCCATACCGACGACGCTTTTTGCGAATCACACCATTGCTACCGCCATGAGTATTGGTGGGACCGTTGGCGAAGAGTGTCGCACCGTTCATTACCTGTTGAGAACCAGTGGTGGAGCGTGTAGCATAACCAACTCGCACTGCACCCCTCGAGGCTACAGCCGCCGCCGTCATTGCTGCTGCTTGATCTTGTCCGACAAACGTCTGGTTGGATGTCAAGTAGGAAGATGTCGAGGGATTGGAAGTCCAATTGCTCGGCATAGCTGCTCTGATATGAGGCGAGATGAGATGAGCGTTAGCAGAGGAGGACGTAGAGAGCGAAGCTTGGGTGGGATCAAACAGAGAAGGCGTGGCGTTGTGCAGGTCCAAGTGACGCGTCGAACTTCGCGTGGTGGTCAACATCGACATGGCTACAGAGAGGTTGGGCTGGAAAGAGGCTTGTGACTGTCGTTGTGTCTCGTGGGAACTGGACCTCGTTCTGATTGGACGTTGAGAAAGTGTGACGTCGCGGGCGCACACGCAGAGTTGCGAGCGCAAAGGCGAAGGAGGACAAGGATTCGACGGAAAGAATAGAGTTAGACACTGTGGGAGCCAAACGATGTTGCTTCCGTCGATAGTCGGGGCTGAGAGAAAAATTTGGGACGCCCAACGCTTTCGGAGCGAACTATCGAAGCAGGGAACGACAGAGAGACGTGGCGACGCGCAGGAGGTGCTGTCGTATAGTGCCAATGCCAGCGTATCGACCGATAGTGGCGTGATGTAGTACGGGCCAATCGAGTTGGGCGTGTCAATGGCGCTGAAGTTCGAAATGCGCGTGCAGAATTGCGCAGAACCATCCACTGACAGGTGTTGAACCGAAAGTCTGACTTTTATCGAAGTGAAAGGATGACGGCGATCAGGGTTTGGAAACGACGATGGCCGGAGAAGTACTGAGCAACAGATAGCGCAAGGGAAAAGTTTGCATCGAGAGAAGGAGGAACGGGGATGAGAACTGAAACTATTGTCTGCCTGGTATTAGTATCTTTTGAGCTCTATCTGTGAGTCCGGTGCAGGAAAAAGACGTAGTGAGGAAGCAAGGCAAGGGGAACCAGACGAGCGAGGACAACAAATGAAGCTCAACACTGCCTTGCACCAGGCTTGTGATGCAGAGATCCACCTGCTCAGACAGCGGATTTAGATGCCGAGCCAAGCTCATTGGCAGACCTCAAAAAATGCAAGCTTCTTCTGCATAAGTGCACCGGTGACGCAAAACAGAAGGCATGAGGGCAAGAGGGCAAGGAAGAGCAAAGGAGAAAAGCGAGAGAAGGAAGAAACGACCAGAGATCGGACCAGAAAGTAGAAGCAGGCTTTGCAAGACCCAGAAGTATTGACATCAGTCAATATCATCTCGGCGCCTTGTGATTTTATCACTCAATGTGGACAATGTGCAGTGAGTTATGAAGGTTATGAACGTGCTTGACTCGAAGATGCATTTCTCGGCGCATTGCTGATGCTTCAGTACTTTGTTCTCGGTACCACTACAATAAGGTAGAACGGCAGCTCGGGATCGCGCATGATTGACACAAATGAGGAGCAGCAAGTAGTGGCAGCATTCAGTCTCGTCCCTTGACAGGTGAGCCAAAGGTATCGATCTGAGCTACAGCTTCCACAAGCTACTGTATGCATCCTTATTTGTTCGAACCGAATGCATGAATCTGGAAGCCGCGGTCCGATCAGCACCAGTGCTGCACCTCACGTACAGTAGTCTTGCAATGTTAGCGTGGTACCTTTCACTCTCTGCCAACTTGCATCCGAAGTCTGGGTAGAATGGAAGGTCAATGCCGAACGACGCTCTCCATACCATCACCGGTCTCCACATTGTTGGCACATGGATCTCAGAGCCCGGCCCACGAGCACAGAAACTGCTTGCAGGTTCCACATTGAACTGGACTTCATCTCTGCCCAACTTCGGGCAAAAAACGTACCGATCCTTTGCTTGATTGTTGGGATGGCAGAAAGACGCCCGTTCCCGTACAGGTCCCTCTCTCACGCAAATGCAGAAGAGGGGGTCCGTGTCTGAACACAATAAGAGCTTCTGAGGAAAGGACTTGGCATCTGTAGTCAGTGCATTGCTTCGGCGAATCAGCTGCTTAAGGCGTGCAAACTTGCTCGCCCTAGACTGTTCTCGCCGGACGAGACTGCAGAGAACTGAAATGTGCCGGCCAGATGAGGACCAGCTTTCGCCGAGCCGCTGACTTCATCTCTGTGTGGGCTTTGCTGGCTCTTTTCGTCTATGGAACGGCGCGGCGTTACCCGTGTCTTTCAGCGTCGCCGGTTTGTGCCACGCCATGCTATGCTGCTCCACGCATAAGGTTGCCGCAGGAACAGCATAGTCTGCCTCGGGCCGACTCGACGGTCCAAAGACGAAGAATGCCGCCGTGTATGAGTTCGGAATGGAGAAAATGTGGGCACGGGGGAAAGCAAACGATATCATCGTCGGCAGGATTTTTCCAAGGTGATACAAGGAAAAGAGATCTCATCTGGAACGACGATGATGATGACGATGGACTCCAGCTTTGATGCTGCCGATGGTCCCGCGAGATGAGACGATCATTTCAAAAAGAAAGAAAGCGGAACAATGCACCCTTTGCTCGTGTCGAGATGAAATCACGAGTGCGAAGCCTTGAAGGTACATGTGATTCATGGGAGAATGGTAAAATTGCTTCCGAGTGGCGACTGCACTTGCCCTCCAGACATCATCACCGGCGATGTCTGTACATTGCATCGAACAAGTTACGGTGCGGAGTGCGCTCGGAGCTCGAAGGGCGGACAAATCTGATCTTGGCTTTGTCCGAGACGAGCTCGCGACGGTAAGGGCCGTGGATCCAATCTCTCCGTTCCACAGGAGACACAGATGCGGTAGTCGTGTGAACAGAGGAAGCAAATTCGGGTATTCGCGGTGCTCGGCGGACCGAATGATGTGAAGAGCTTGTACCAATGCTCCGAGGCTCCAATGTTCTAAGGATTAATGTTCGAGCAGGTCCAGGCTCGGTATGAGCTCGGTTAGAACGGTGGTGTTGGTGGTACAGTGGTCCCTTTTGTTCTCTGCCTGACGTTGAATTGGGAGCTGGGTGTGGCTGCTATATGTCTGTGTTGCATGAATGGTGAGAAGGCTCTTTTGATCTCGCTTACGGTACACGCGGACCGGATCGACGCTCCATTCTACGAACAACAAAAGGATCCGGATTGCATGCTACAACAAGTCGGTACAGCATACGAAGAGTACGCATAACAGCACAATGCTTTCTATCAATACATTTTGCCGTTGTTCGCAGCTCTTTGTCTTGCACGTTCTGTTGCCAGTTGCGCAATCAAGGATGCAACAATTTTGCATATGCTCTGTTTCAGAAAAAGAGGGCTTGGACCTCGTGAGAGAAGTGTGAAGAGACACATGCGCTGGGATCGTCATGACGCTTTGACCCTGATAATAGCTGCTTCTTACGCTCTTGCTTTTCATGGTCGCGGCATTGACTCTTGCATTTTCCCCTCTTCTTTTTCGCTGTCACCGTGCGTCGCAGCGAAAAATGCACACTGCTTATGCCGAAAGCGGCTGAGACAATCAGACTCTCATCAAGGCCCCAGGTTTGACCAGCCTCAGTAGCCTAACGAAGCATCCCAAGCGCCTCAGGGGGCTCGAGCAACAGATGCTCCAGTCGAATTGGTATGATGTGAGTGCGGCGCTGACATGAAGCGGCGCGTGCATCACGAGTCGAGTGCTAATTCGTCATGTCAGATGGGTTGCGCCCTCCTTTTCATGTTCTGCTTGTAATGGCGTTGCGTTTCGGATAGCAGCACGAGGTGAGAGCCCACCGTCCTTGCTTTGAGGTGGGATGGCTTGGCAAACAGCTCGAGAGCTCTGGCTTGGCGTAGCCAGCTGGCAATAGTCGAGAAGCGATGGTTGATTCGACTGCATTGCTGGCTCGAACATGTGTCCTTATCGTTTAGATTATAAGGGTGAATAGCTCTGCGTGAGGGATGAAATAGGGCGTATCATTTCGAAAGCAGCATTGTGTTTTGTGACCACAATGAACGTGAAAAGCTGGAGCCTAGCTCGTTTTGTGATTGGTGCTGCGTTCTGACTACTGTATCTTGGACGTCACTGTCGCCAGCCGTGATTGCCAAAATAGGCTCACGGCAGAGAGTGCAGCCGAAGGGGTAAGCTGCTCCGGGTTGTCAGAGCCGATTAACATTCTGATCAGAGGACCAAGCCTGAGCTGATGACAGAACAGAGGAGGAGGACGACTAGGAGAACGAGAATACAATGGGTCTGCAGGGTTGCACAGAAGCTCGCTCACTGAAATGGTAGTTGCGCGTGCCCATTGTTCTCCATTTACAGCCAGAATGTCGTCCCACGAGTCAACCCTGCACAATGAGTCCTATTCACCGACAATGCTGGCTGTCCTGCTGTTTGAGACTGCCCAAACGTTTGTTCGACTGCTCCAACGATCGAAGCAGACAGACTCTTTGTAGTGCGACAGAGATGTGGCTTGCAAGGTCGATTTGTATGGTTGATGGCGTGACCAGCCAAACAATAACAACACAAATGTGATCTCATGGTTATTTGAAGACAGAACGCTAGCACGAGACCAGATGACATTGAGCTAAAGACATGAGCCATCGAACTCGTCTGTTTAGGGGAAAGCAATACCATTCGTACTGCAACACGTGAAGATGGGTGGTGATCGTCATCGCATGAACCTGGTTCTCGATGACAATGGTGGAAGCACGTGATAGCATTGATTGGTGGGTGCACATTGAAGGAGCCCAAGCGCTTGACGATGGAGGAAGCAAAGATGGGCCAAGACAGAGGCGTTGTTTGTGGTCGCAATGGGCAGCGGGCAGCGGAACGGCATTGTGCGGGAGAATATTTTTTTGGATTTGTTAGGTTTCGACGAGATTGCGGCGTTTAATGTGGAGACTTTTCTTGTTCGAAAGCTCTTTCTCTCTCTCTCGCGCCTACACAATGGCCCACTTGATTGCATGCTTTCTTCTTGTTTCCGCACTTCCATCTCTCGATCCCATTCACATTTCTCCGATCTGATTACTTCGATCCCACCAACGTCCGTTCCCGCAAACCGCAAGGCCTTGAGCTTAGCCACCCTCCTCCCACAAACGCTTTGTCATTGTCCGGTGGGTAGTACCGATCCAAACTTAGCTCGGCTCAAGCCAGCAAAGGGCAGCTGAAGTGGGAAGAAGCGGATAAGACAAGGAGCATAATGCGATCATGACGAAATCTAATGCCGCTCTCACCTCATGGCAACCCCTGTATCGAGCCCTACTTCGATCCTCATCGGCATCAGTACGATTCTCACGGCCTGCCGCTCGGAACACACGGCGCTATCTGCGGGATGACTTTGTCGCAGCACTCGCCTCCCCTGCCTCTGTTTCGACCAGCCCGGAGACCGGTACAAGGGCGAAATCCGTCCGAATCAACGCCAGCGCCAAGCTCACCGGTGTGCTTCACGATCACAAATTACACCAACTAGTCTCCAACACACTCGCATTCCATCTTTCTGCATCTTTGCATAAGAATCCGGGTTCGGACTTGGGCTTGCTTGCATCGGGTTCGGCAGCCGGCAAACGCGGTGTTTCATCCCCACCAAGCCACACCTCTCAAACCCGACCACACGCTATCCAGATCAATGGTATCACTCCCCAACCAGCATCACCAAATCGTTCGGTGCGAAAGGGCAAGCTAGCCCACCGAATCATCTCCAATCTCTCCTCTCTTACATACCACCATCTTTCGCCCTATACCCAAATGCAATCTCCTGAATCGCCCCACCTGCGCGAAAGTAAGGCTGCTCTACGCAAGCCCAAAAAACTCACTTCTCTTGCACGTGTTCTTGGCAAATTCGACTCTCCCACCTCGCTCTCCGGAGAGCAAGTGGGAGAAATGGATTTGCATTCGGCACTTCAAGACGGGAAAGGAGGAGAAGAAACCATGTTAAACCTCGCCCATATGAAACTATCCTTCCTCATGCCTGCTCCGAAACCGGCTAGGGGACCGAAAGAGGCAAAGCTGAGAAACTGGGATGGTCAAGATCCAAACAAGATCGGCTCAGAAGGCGCTTTGAGACAGATGCAAGAGGACTTGGTTAAGATTGAAAAGTTGTTGGAGGAGAATGAGAGAGGACGCAAGACAGGGATGGGGAAACAAGTACAGCAGTTGAAAGTGGAAGCGGAAGCGCTGAGGAAGAAGGTGAAGGTTGCGGCAAAGACATTAGCACAAGCGGAGGAGAAGAGGGAGATGGAGAATGTGGGGATTCAGTATTTGGCAGAGCTTGTAGCGGGAGCACAGGAGAGGGAGGGATTGATGTTGGGGAAAGAGAGATGGTTGAAAAGGGCGAGAGGGGAGTTTTTGCCGCCATGATCAAAATCTTCACGTAGCACCACAGCATTCTTGCTGTAACTATTAGCAGCATCATTAGATACCCAGCGCAATTCACAGCATTCGTCCCATCGTGTTCGCCATTCTCTCTCATCTACACCAGAGTCCTCAATACTTTGAGAAGAGTTGTGAGCAAAATGTTCAGGGTCCGAAATATCTTCGGATCTCGGCGCGTTCCTTTGGCGTGTGTGTTGATTGCCGAAAAACGCGCATTCGTGCAAGTGTTGTTCCGTAGTTATTACGACCCTGCATACACCAGCTCTCTTTACTCGTTTCTCTCTTCTCACATCTTGTTCCACTACAACATCTTCCATTGCACATATAAAACATGTTCTCACGCAATCCTCGGCCGCCTAACTTCTTGCACAATCCATCTGCAATCGAAGATGCATCCGAAGAATCACAAATCGAAGACAGTCTAAACGCTGGACCTTCTCAACATCGTCTCTTTCCTAGTTTGTTTTCTCGACCTACGATCGAGTCGGATGGATTTGCTGCTACGCCTGGTAGCGCTCCCGCGTTTGTGTTGCCAACGAGACATGCATCGATTACGCCACAAGGTATGCATCTACCACCAGCACAACCGCCTCGTATAGACAGACAGCAGTATAGACCGCAACCGTCAGCTCCGACAAGAGCGTTGCCGCAACAAACGCTGTTCGGAAGTCCAACGCTTGATGCTTCGGGTTCGTTTAGCTTTGCGCCGCAGAGAGGGATGCTGTTGATGCCTGCTTTCACTGCTTCACGTTCGCAGATGCATCCTTCGGTGGGAGGGAATGGGGGAGGAAGTTTGTTTCATCCATCTGGTGGTGCACAGGGGACGAATTTGGATAGTGCGGCGATAGCAGCCGAACGTAGAATACGGGAGCAAAGAGCTGCTATACGAACTACTCCAGGAGATGAAGGAGGAACGAGACGGGCTGTTTCGTTCTCGACTCAAACACCTCAGAATGCGGCGGCTAGAGAGGTGGTAAATACCCCGCAAAACGGTGCAGTCCGATATGCAAACCAACCACCACCACTACCAGCAGCAACAAGACCCAATCGGATCGCCGCACACGCCGTTTCAGACGCAAGTACATCCCATCTCGGCGCTAGAGCTACTTACCCAGATCTAAGTCTATCCACAAGCAACGATTTCCCTCCCCCAGCTGCAACTCGACTCTTCGCACCCCCCACCTCTCACCCTCCTGAACCACATCCTCGAATCCCACTTCCATATCGATCCAACTCCACATCGATCTCGATTTCTGCCGATCCCTCCACTGATAGTGTTGAGAGTCCGGAACAGGTGAGGTTGCGGAAGTGGGATGGGACGCAAACGACCGTTCCGAGTTATATCGTTTCTGATCGGGCAGAAACCCTGGTTGAGGATTGGTTTGAGTATGATGCTTTGCATCGATTCAATCCTGGTGAGATTTTGGTGGAGAGGAAGGAGAGGGTTGAAGGTGCAGTTCAAAACACGGAGGGGGATGGGGAGGAGGGGGAGGGGGTGGATGTATTGCAAGGGATATTAGAAACGCAATTAGGCCTTAGAGGTTTTCATGGATGGCATGGTTACACTTACCTCAACCCTAAACCTTCCAAACCTTTGGTGGAGGAGGAAGTGGATGGACTCGGGTCAAGAAAACGACGTAGATCCACATCTCCCTCCCCCTCCCCCTCCTCCTCCTCCTCCTCATCTAGCCCAGAAGAAACGCCTATCGTAGTATACGACGCATTCGGACGTATCCGGGGCACCGTCACCCTTCCCTCCTACACCACCCGCGGTGGACCCCCCCTCCCCCTCCCCTCCCCCCTCGAAACTTTCTCCATCAGACACTTCACTACCTCCCACCACATCCTCTCCTCCACCTCCCTCCTCTCCACAAAAGAAACCAAACTAAACCAACAAATCTCATTACTCAAAACCAGATACCACCAACTACAATCAACCAAACCCACCACAGCGAAAACAATCAAATCAACTTCGTTCTACACCGAACTGAAATCCAAACGTCAAGCTCTAACCAGATTTCAATCCACCCATAAAGCTTCTCTCCTCAAAGGTCTACAAAACGCCTTATTAGACAGCACATCATTCCCATCCAAACCCAAACCACCACACACATTCCACACTTAATCCAGGATAAGAGATGATAAAAAAATGGTATACCATGTGCAAATCTATTACAGAACCCAACCAAAACTCTAATGAATTCCTAAACATGCTAAAAATCCGTAATCATACTGTACTATATCTATGCTGTGTGCGTCGGACCAATTTCGTCCTGAGGGGTGCTCTTTCTACTACCTCCTGCATCAGAAGATGTGTCAAGAGCTGACCCGTTTCTTGCAGCTTCCAGGACTGAGTTGGACATTCGCAATCCGAACAACCGCTCGATCGGTTCTTGTTTTGTTGCACCCTGTGGTTGCTGCTGTGGTTCAGCTGCTAATTGGGAAGCGTTGACCTGCGAGACAGCCAATGGACTAGGCTTTGTAGGTCGTGACTCTGCCGACAAGGCGCCGAAAGGAGCACCCAGAGCCGAAATATCGGATGATTCCTCTTGAGCCGGTGGTGTGGGTGTACCAGCCTTCTCGCGCAATTTGGCCATGGCTGACGCTGCAGCACTTCTTTCAGCTGTCATGCTGAGACTACGACGAGATCCTGAATCCTTTGCAAGCGCGGTACCTTTGACACTGAGTCGTGCAATGGTGTTGGCGAGTTCTTCCGCACTTGCTCCAGCCAGCATCTCACCGGTGGATGATCCGGACGCGACCGCCGCGGAGTCGTCATTACCACTACCACCGCCGCCGCCGCCCGCAGCACTGCCACGCGAAGTACCACCTGAAGGTCCAGAAGCCAATGGCGTCCCGGCGGGAGAGTTGGTAGATGCCCTACGTGTGAGGTGCGAGACGTTACCGGCAGCGACCATTGGGAAAGGATATCCATCCGATGTCGAAAGCTCCGCTGCACCTGGAGTACCGTCAGATGCTCGGCGAGTCATCGAGTGACTGCCAGCACCTCCTGCATCTTCACCTTGGCTGACTGTGGCATGAGAAGGCCTTCGTGGTCCTGCGCCAGGTGTCTTGGCGATGTTGTTTCGAACATCGTCCACCACCTCGTCTGATGACCTTTCCAAGGCACTCGACCCGAACATTCCCGTCGACTGTCGAACGGGTGCTGCACGGCGCGGACCGGAAGGCTGAGACCAGTGAGGAGTCGCAGGCTGTTGCTGACCATAAGCAGCACCTGACATGGGGAACATGGGATTGTAACCGGCGGGTCCACCAGGAGTAGCGCTAATATAGCTGCCCATACCTCCATACTGAGCCACGTTGGAAGCTGCAGAAGCACCGCCTCCACCTGTTTGCGAAGTGCTCCCACCGACCTCAGGACTGAACGGACCAATGCCTGGACTCAAGAATTGTGGGTATAGTGGAGGAGTCTCAGGGACTTGATGGAAAGTGAAACCGGGCATGCCTGGCGTCATTGGTACCTGCATACGAGCCGTCATGGGGCTCATCTGATCTCCCTGTCCAGCGCCTGCTGCAGCAGCAGCCCCGAAACTGTTGGCAAAGTTGGACGAAGGCAGCTGGATGCGTCCTGGATGCTGCGAATTGTTGGTCGGTGCCGGTGGCGAGACGAGACCAGGCGACATGAGATCTGATGGCAGATACGACGAAGCCGCGCCAAATCCGTTAGAAGGGAGTGCGATCGACATACCGTAATCGTTCTCCCGACCAGAAGAGCCTGTGGTTCCGTCTTCCTCATTGTTCGTATTCGTGTGAGAGGAGCCAAAGAGTCCGAAGGCCTTCGCGCTTGAGTCGCGGCGGTCCGAGGCAAGGCTACCGTCTGCATTTTGGCGTGAGCTATTCAAAGCGTTACCAAACATGGAGAACGACGGTTGAGAGGAAGCGCCCTGCAGTGTTCCACCACTGTCAGCAAAGGCGGAGAAGCCTGAAGCGAGTTGCTGCTGCTGCTGCCCATACCTCTGCTGCTGTAGTTGTTGCTGTTGCTGCTGCTGCTGCTGCTGTTGCGAGGGCAACTGCATCGAAGGCTGATACTGGGATGCATAAGCGAGAGAAGATGGGTTCTGAGACTGGAATGCAGCCTGACCGAAAGATGCCTGTGCCTGTTGTTGAGGCATGAAAGCCCCTCCAGTCCTTTGCTGTTGGTGATGCTGCTGCTGCTGCATCGATTGTTGGCCATAGGGTTGCTGTCCGAAGCCGCCTTGCATAGGCTGCGCTTGCATCGGTGCAGCGACGGCTGGTGCACGCACATTGTTGGTCATGTGAGAAGGCAAAGCTGCAGCCGCAAAGGCACCTGTGTACTGCGCGGGGTTCCCAGGCGTGCCGATGGCAGGGCCGTTCTGGGCAGCAAATCGGTCAAAGTGCACCTTGAGCGTTCGACCGCTATACTCGTAGCCGTGATACAGACGAACGGCGTTCTGGGCGTCTTCTTGCGAGGCGAAGAGGACAGTACCGAAACCTCGACTTCGACCGTCGGGGCCAATAGCAACATCTGCACGCTGGATGTTGCCTGCAGCGCGGAATAGATCTTTAAGATCTTGCCATTGGCAGTGGAATGGCAAGTTGCCGACGAACAGAACTCGTCCAGCATACGAGGTGGTGGGCATCTGGGAATTGAATGGCTGCGACTGCATCGATGCCATAGCAGGGTTGCCGAGTGCACCAGGTCCTTGTGGCCAAGGCGCCATCGCAGTTGCTCCTGGAAAGCCAGTCGGCACCGAAGATCCACCAGCATTCGACGAGTACAGACTCGAGGCCACGTCATTGGCGCCGGACCCCCACAAACCAGAAGCGGGTGAGACACCCGCCAAACTGCCACCGCCAGTAACGCCACCAACACTACCAACACCACCGACGTCAGAACCTCTGCGCGATCCCATCTGGTTGGAGCCAAGAGACTGCACATTTGAGACAGCACGGTGCTGTGGAAAGCCACCGTCGAAATTGGAGCCGGGCCGTTGACGATTTGGGGTACCAGCGTTGGAAGACTGGAACATGGCGCGTTCGAGCTCAGAAGCGCCATTGGCGCCACCACCAAGGGCTGCGTCTGGGAGCGTCGAGAACGAAGCGCGAGTCGAGATGGGTTGTAAAGCATCCACGGCGCGTGCGAGAGGCGAAAGGGTGGAGGGCGAGGCGCCACCTGTGAAAGAGCCGTGGGGTTGGCTATGACTGCCACCGAAGCCCGATGGTACGCCGAGGAATTGGCTCTGGTCTGCAGCGCCAAACAGATTTTGGTTGGAAGCGATGGGGCCATTGGCGATATGGATAGGGGATGGAGTGGCACCGTTACCGACGCCGTTGTTTGCGAGGGTGGGCATGACGGCGCTGCCAGCTACGCCAACGAGAGTGCCGCTGCGATCGACGCGAACATCGAGCGTCCTGCCTTGCCATGTGAAGCCGCCGAGCATGTCAGCAGCTTTGATGGCGTCCTGCTCGGTGGCCATGAGGACGGTACCGTAGCCACGACTTCGGTTGTCTGCACTTAGCGAGACATCGGCGCGAAGCACAGTACCGGCCTTGCGAAAGAGATCCTTCAGGTCTTGCCATCGAACGCGGTACGGAAGATTGGATACAAGCAACTGTGTACGCGGATCTGATGCGGACAGAGGGCCTGTGCTTGGAGCAGGAGTGCCTAGGCTTGAGGTGGGATCGATGATACCAGAGTGTGGATTGGCAGACAAGGGGCTAGAGGCATCGCCTGGGAACGAACCTTGACGCGTTTCCATCGTTGCGGATGTCGGGTCGGAAGACAAGGGGTTGGTGGTGGAGCTGGAAGGGCCGTCCGAGAACGACTGACGCCCGAAGGGCGGTCTAGCCCCTGCATCAGGCTGTAGAAGTGACGGCGAGTCATTGCGGACACCTAAAGAAGACACGCGACGCTGTTCGTGACCAACGAAAGGAGGCACGAGGGACGTCGGGGACCGACCATCGAAGGCTGAAGAGTGAGACTGATTGAACAAATCCGTTTGACTAGATGCAAAGTTGTTGCGGCCGGAGGTGTGCTGAGGCAAAGGCGACTGTGAGCGACGGAGAGCGCTCGAGGTTGGATTGAAAGCATTGGCAGAAGCGGCGGCGGAGGCGGCGCTGAAGTTGGAGCCAGCACCTCCGCTGCTCTGACGCGAGTGGTCGTTGCTGTTCCTGATACGGTCGCCAAAGCCAAAGAGACCGGCAGAAGGCGGTGTCGCATTTGCACTGGTGTAGGGCGAGCCAGACAAGTTGGATGCGGCTGGTTGGTTGGACGAAGCTATGGAGATGCCTTTGGAGCCGGAAGGTGATGGGAGATCGTGAGCTGATGATGCAAAGGAGCTGGCTCGACTGCTGAGAGACTGACCATCCGAAGCTAGACCATGGATGCGGTTGGAAACGCCCAGGCTGATGCTGGAGCTTGGACCGAAAGCAGTGGCGTGAGGTGAAAAGGGAGAAGTAGCTGACTGCGAGGCTTGGGCAGACGCGCCATCCGACGAGTTGGCGGAAGCATTCGTCGACATGCTTGCGACGGTTGGGCTCGATTGTACGCTTAGCGAAGACTTTGCAGGGCTTTGCTGAAGATACGCACGTTCTGAAGTGTTGGATGCGGCAACGGAGTCAATAGTGTTTGAGGACAGTGGATGCGTTATTACTATGCCAAGTGGGTGATAGGGTGCTGTCTGCGGAGATTACTGAGATGCTGTCGTCGCAGAAGGGCTGATCTTACCAGCTCGGGTGAAGTTTGGCAACCCGTGGGTGAAGTATCCAGAGGCAGAAAGATGGTTGAAACGATCCTAGCAAGAACAGTGATGCTGAACAGAGCTTCCAAGTGCGGGATTGAAGATGCCGTGGTGTGAGTGAAATGTGCGATGTATGTCGCTTGTTGTAAGTTCCTGATAATGCTAATGAGCCAAGCGGGCCGAGTGAATCCAATAAACAGCGCTAAGGACAATGGTGTGGGTCAACTGGGTAAAACGTGGTAACAGGGAAATATAAGCCCGAGCAAAAAGAGTAAAACCAAAGTAAAGAAGTGACTGAATCCAACCTGACCGTTTTTTCCGTTACCAAGAGAACCAAAGGGGGGGAGAGATGAATCCAGTCCGACCTGAAAGGAGGAAGCGACAATGCAAAGGTGACGATGATGATGATGGAGGGAGGGGAAGGATGGTGGAAGGTGGAGTGAGCAAGTAGTTGAGATGGAATCACTTGCTCGCTGGTGGAGGAATCGCTGAGCTGTTGCAAAGGGACACGTGAGATGGAACACTGAGCAAAAGTAAGGCAGCAGAACGCAGCATGAGCAAGTTGGCTGTCCAGCCCTCTCACAGAGTGTGACAGACTCCGAAATCTGACTTGTCGCGCTGTGCTGCCTCAAACATTTCTCCTTCCCTTGGTTCAATGCTCGTATGACCTTGACATTTGCGATTGTTAGCCATACTAGTCATGTTACGGTCATATGTCATATCAGACACAGGAGGGAGAGAGGAACAGAGTATCCATTCCGAATCCGAGACCTTAAGCGACAGTGATGCTCCAGTCTGACACCTCTGGCACCGAAACAAGGTTGGTTGAATGCTGTTGGTGTACAGGTAGGTACAACTTAGTAGAGTGCGGCAAAAGTGAGAATGACCAAGCCACATGCGAGCAACAGAGAGACTGCAGTACAGTAGTAGACAAAAGCATGTAAACTGAGTCTCTTCTATCATGTCAAGTTAGCAGCAAAGCAGCGTCATCGTCCAACCTCTTAGCTCAAACCCAAGCTAAGTTAGAACGCGAGTCGAGACTTGGCACAATAGCGTTAAATAATGCTTAGTCATGACTTCGCTCTCCGAGAAGAGCAAGAAAGCCGATTTTGTTTTTGTTTTTTGGATTTGGCAAGAAGGGAAGAGGAAAGGCTCGCTCACGAGACTGTGGTGTGCCTTTCTGCGATTTCTTCTTGAAAGCGCTCTCTTTCTTCTCGATCTGATCGACCCGCAAAATTCCTTTGCATGCCGTGAGCCAACGCTTGCTCTCGATACAGAATAGCATCTTCTCGACACCATCACATCGAAAACAAAATCTACATTCCTAGCAGGATACCGATCCGCTCCTCGGTACTTTGCCATCGATAGAATGCCGGCATCCACTCCATGCCGCAAAAGCGTTGCAGGTCTTCTTCGCAACCTCTCGCTCAACTCTACTGCTGCATCCACATCCACTAGCACATCTTCATTACGATCAAGATACTTCTCCTCAACAGCCGCATACTCTAACTCGGCGTCATCGTCATCTTCAACTTCAACTTCTTCCTCGTCCTCGTCGAAACAACAGTCGGTCCAGACAACTTCGTCTTCTTCTGCACCATCCTCCTCCTCGTCCAGTAGTGCATCTTCAGGTCCCGTCAAAACTATCCCTGCTTCTTCACCATTGCTGGACAAGCCATTGCCCATCGCTTTCCCCTCCAGCACACTTCGAGCATTCCCGTCTCTACTTCACTTTGCCGACCCTGTCCTGGACCCGCACCCTGACAACGTGATCCGATCGACACCGACTTCCGCCACTCCTTACCCGTCTACTGTCACTTTCATCAACGAGCCCAAGATGTTTGAACCTACTCCACCTTCTGCCGACTCGCTTGTCCTTTCTTCCGGATCTGACGCCGACGAAGTCAACTCCGAGCAGTACCTGTCCACTGTCACTCCGCTCTCTGTCAAGGAGGTGCGTGATCTTCACCGTCATGCGATTGTGCTCAAACGTGTCGTTCACATGACCACCAAGGGTAAAGATGCAAGCATGTATGCACTTGTCATTGCAGGTAACGGAAAGGGACTCGTCGGTTACGGTGAGGGTAAGGACACCAACGCCTCGAAAGCTGGTCGTAAGGCTTTCCACGAAGCCGTCAAGAACCTCGACAGTGTCAGCATTCACAAGGGCAGCGACGGTTCGCGCACCATCGAGACTCAAGTTGAGGCCAAGTGGGGTGCCAGTCGCGTTGTCATGCGTCCTCGTCCTGCTGGTTTCGGTCTTCGAGTTCCACCCGTCATTCACGCCATCTGTCGTTCGGCTGGTATCACCGATTTGAGCGCTTCCATCTATGGATCTACCAACCCGGTCAATGTGGTCAAAGCTGCTTTGCAGATCTTGTGGGGAGGTGCTGCTCCTTTGGGAATGGGTGATGGTGTTGGCGGTCAGATGCGTCGTAAGGATAAGGGTCGTGGTATGCGAGGTCGACTCGATATTGAACGCAGTCGTGGACGTCGTATTGCTGAAGTCAACATGTCCAAGTAAAGAAGAACGGCATACCACAAACATAGGTCTTTCGAATCTGTCGAAAAATCATGGTTGTGCATCTATCACGAACAAATGTAACAGTATCTCTTTCTCATCGTATGCCTTGGATGAGCCGAGCCGCCTCATTGTCGGCACAGTGTTGGTGGTGTCTGTAAAGTATGTTGTCGTCGAGCCTTGCTGATTGCGCCCCTTGAGAATTAATCACAATGAACTGCAACTCCAAGGATGGGAAAAAGTGCAAAGACATGCTTAAGCTTGTCTGTTCAGCCGAAAGCCTCTCTTCGGGACCAGCCGATAGTCGCCCTGCTGCTGGTGGTGACTGTGAACGAACGAGCCATGCTGCCCTCTCTCTCTCTCTCTCTCTCTCTCTCTCTCTCTCTCTCTCTCTCTCTCTCTCTCTCTCTCTCTCTCNTCTCTCTCTCTCTCTCTCTCTCTCTCTCTCTCTCTCTCTCTCTCTCTCTCTCTCTCTCTCTCTCTGTCTCTCTTCCTCTCTTTCCACACCAAAGTGAAGCCAACAGCCAGAACTTTCCCACAGTCCTTCCTTCTCATTTTCGGATCTGGCCCGACTCTCTCTCCCTCCCTCCACACAGCAGAAATAGCCTGACTCTGTCCAAAGCACGGCTAGACTCGACTCAGCCAAGTGTCTTCCTCTCGACACGGAGCTAGAGCTGTGATGCCTTGCCCAATCACAAGTAAAGTCGAAGTGCGAATGTAGCCAAGAGCATCGAAGCTGATTCATTTGCAGCCACTTTTGCAGAGCCAAAAGTGCAACAACGACGCTTGGGCTGTTGTTGTTTGAAGCTGAGAAAGCGCAACAACACGCGCGCGCTCGAGCCCTTCTTGCCTTTCGTCCTTGGCTCTGTCCAAGCCGAAAGATCGTGAAGCTGAGTCGCTGTCACTTCGCACGCCGACCCATCTCTGTTCCTCAGCTCTGTCAAGATTGAGACGAGACGAGACGAGACGAGATGGGGGCGCGCAGCCAATATCTTACTGAGCCTTTGATTCTTTGAGCAAGAGAGCATCGGAGACGAGCGTCCCTTCGCGTCGTGTATAAATAGTTCTCGCCTCACCCTCTTCACTTCTGCTCTCTCTCTCTCTCTTTCTTTCTCTTCTTCTCAGACATTTGACGACATCAGTTCTCTTTGGCAGCAAGCTACAACGATTCCATCAACCATCTAGCCTTTATCAAACTCAATCGATACTCTGCAATCATGCACGGATGCAAAAGTACGTATTCGCTCTTTACTGCAGATCAGCAAGACATCTTGCAGACGACAGCAGCAGATCAACTCAACTTATGACTCTTTCTCTCTGTGATCAATCGGAATGTTCTCGATTACGATCACTTGCCGCCACCGAATAGAGGGAGACAAAGGTGAGTAACATCCATCAGCTGGCACTATCCGCACTACTCATGATTTGCAGTGACTGACAACCTTTCGGATTGTGTGATGAAAATCGCGTCGCTCGTTAGTCTACTTCACCATCGGCGCCAACCAGGAGGAAGGTGTCGTCGAGTCCGTTGACCGTGAGTCTTCTTTCAATCTACTCGACGATCCATTTGCGCCCGGTGTCTGATCCCTTTTGCCCTCCCTACTTTTGACCAACCCTGCAGATCGTGAGGACGGCACCAGTGAGTTCCCTTCCCGTTCGAGAGTTGGGGCACGAGGAAGAGGCACTAACACATCAACGCTGCGTATTGATCAGCCATGGCTACCATCCGATACGAGACCAAGAAGACGGGCGAGACCAAGCACTTTAACCGCAACGTGGTACGTACCTGGACACCCTGATGGTCATACGTTTGTGGGACATCTACTTACAAGACTGACACCCGCATTGTGACTGAACAGGACAAGATCGAGCCTGCTGTAAGTGTACCACCGTCGTCATGAAGTGCTATAGGCAAGCTACTGACACCCCCCTGAAGAACCGCATCTACTCCCACGGATCTTTCTGATTATTTTCTACCTTTCCATCACTTTCTCTCAGACTTGATGGTTTTGAGCGAGCAGCCGGCGCAAACCAGCTTCTGCATTCAGATTCGTCTTTGTTTCCTCTCTGTACCTCCTCATCCTTTTATGTCACACGTCTAGCGAACGAGGATCAAGCATCATCTTGACCCTCTTTTTCCACGCCTTTGCAATTCTGATTCAGTCTTTCCTTGCTTGCTTGGGTGTCATGAAGTTGAATGCATTCCAATACTGAATAGGCTGATGTGCTTGCCACTTTACTCGTCATCCGAAGAGTCGTGTTCACCAGCAACCTCGTGCAGTTCAATCAAGTATTCGTTGAGCTTTTGTCTCGACACTTCTCCTTCGATCCCCATCGTACCTGCATTTGGCTGTACCAACCCGAGCTTGTCGGAGCTTCCTGTAGGTTTGGCCAAGTTTTCGATGCCCAATGCTAAGTTGAGGATTGCTTGGAGTTCAGCGAAGCCGACAGCCTTTACTTGGGGTGTAGTGTGGCGGAAGGTCTGTTGGAACTTCTTCATATTGCCCAGTAATTCTGTGGGCGATTTGGAATAGAGTAGTTCGTAGAACTTTCTAGCTCGTTCGAAAGTGATTTCCCCCCCTACCACCCCACTGCCTGCTGAGGTTAAAGTGCTTCTTACTGGTACAACTATATTCTTCAGATTCTGCTGAACAGCCAATATACCCCTGACCACTTTTGTTACTCCCTGTCTATTCACCGCCCTAATTTGATGTACTGAGCTGATCATTATTGCGTCGATCAAGGTCGAGATTCCGGACCAAATCCATGCTCTTACTTCGCTTCCAAGACTCTCCGACAATATATCGTCCAAGTTAGCCAGATCCGAATTGAGTTCGACAATGTGGGGAGAGGGTTCGATAGAGGTGGAGGAGATGAGATAGGTTGATTCGGTGATGGAAAGTTGAAGGTAGGTCAAGATTCGGAGACGAAGTTCGAGACGAAGGGTGAAGAGGATAGTGGATGAGAGATGGGTGTAGATGTTTTGAAGTGTTGGGAACTTCGTGATTAGATCGGGGGTAAACGGGAGGGGTAATTCTTCCTCCGCTCCCACTTCGTCTGTGCTGTTCTCCTTAAGCGGACTGGTAGGAGGTGTATCACTACGACCATTGGAAAGTGGATCAATGACACTTAACCTTGCTTTTGCCCTCGTCAACCTCAATGGATCCTCGATCTGTTTTCCTTCTCCACCTTTCGAACTTGACTTCTCCAGAACAGGTTTCAGCCTCGCCACCTGCGTCGCAAACCATTCCACGCTATGCTGCAAGCATCCCAACGCCATCAACTTCTTCCTTGAAGTGGTCAATTCATGAACCGCAATCGAATCCCTCCCCTTGACATAGGCAAGTTCAAACCTTGCTTCTTCAGCCAACAACTCCATCTTCCTCTGCACACTTGTCTTGCTATCACGCAGTTCAGCAAGACAAGCTACCATCTCTGGCCTTTGTGCCCAACTCGCCGAAAGCGCAAATGCATCTCTTCCCCCACCTGGAACTTTCTTCCCTCCTTCTTCAGCCTCACCTTCGAGCGAGATGAGATCTCGGAATCGTTCCCCGCATTTCTGATAGAATTGGATGATCACCATAACGATCAACCGACTGTAGCTCTCCCTGTGGAATGGTGTGGTTCGAAGCATCGAGTAGAGACTGTCGATGAGTACGATGACGTTACTGGCTGCTTTGACAACTGGTCTTGCTTCGGCGGTGCGTGTGCTGAGATGTCGAGAAGCAGGGTCTTCTGCGAAACTATCCGTGTGAGAAGTAGCACCGGTGAAGAGAGTTTGAACTTTCTCTTCGAGTTGAGGAAGGAAGACATCTTGGACAAATTCTTCGAGGAAGGCGGAGAAGCCGCGAGAGGTTTCGCCAGCTGCAGAGGAGGGCATGACGGCAGAAACGCGTTCGACGAATGCAAGTGCGGGTTGGAAGAGGACTGAAACGTTGAATGCGTCCGGTTTGACCAAAAGACGATGGGAGGATCCGGTGTATGACTCCACTCCGCCCCTGTTTCTGCCGCCGGTGTTGGATCCAGTCCGTGCCATCACTGTTGTGGCAACGCCGACAGAAGTGGAACCGGAAGAAGCAACAATGATCTGGTTCCCCGCTCGTGCACCACCACCACCTCCACCCGGACCACCTTCGATCGAGACAAGTCCGGGAACAGAAGCCTTCAACGCCTGAGTTACAGCCAATTGATGTCTTTGCAATGGCCCCATCTCTCTCCTGCCCACCTTCTTTACTCCTTGTCCTCCTTCAGCCAGCTTGAACAACTGCTTACCCCGATCCCTACCAAATCGATGATCCCTCAACACATCATTCACTGACACCACAGCATTCCTCAGCCCACTAGCACCTTCATCATCCATCAAATAATCATGAAGCAAAGTCCTCACTTCTGCCTGAATCGGTTTCCACACTTCCAGCAAAGAACCTACGCCAGAAAGCTTCTTAGACGCCAACTCGTCTTTGAATCCTGCCCTACTCGCGATCATCCCAGCTACCTCGTACACAACGCGATGACCCTGCAATACAGCATCGAGCTTCGAGAACAATGTCCAGAACAAGTCCCGCATCGTCTCGCTATCGCGTGCCAGCGCTGACGTCTCACCAGCTGAAATGCGCAGCATAGTAGATACGGGTCGATTGGAGGTAAAGTTGAACGAAGATCTCGAAGAACGCATAGACTCCGTAAACGAGCGAGCGAGTGCAGAAGATGAGGCAAGAAGTACAGACTCAGGTCGAAGAGCCACCGAAAACCTTCGCAACGGCTCGTTGCGAGCATCCACTTCATCGATGGTGGTGTCCACAAGTTGATGTACCTCCATGCCGAGACGTTGGGAGATGATCTCCAGTGCTGTACCGAGTTTGCCGAGACGAGAGAGGGATTCGAGGAGCATTTCGATGTAAAGGAACGAGTCGGCTTCTGGGTTTGCGTCGAATTCTGCACCGTACCTCCCACCGAACGGGTTGGTGCCATTGCGTAGCTCTGTGCTGGTATCTGCTGTAGACTCGCCTGTGAGTGCAGAGAAGGACTTGGTCGATGTCATGAGTGCAACTTCGGGAATGTCCGAGGCCAAGTTGGGGTCGAAACTAGGTCTTGAACGAAGACTTTGCAGGAATCGAGAAAGTTGCAGAGAAGACTCCTTGTTCGACGTCCCTCCCCCTTCAGATGCAGTGTTGTTCGCGTCCTGTGCATCAACAACTCCCTGATAATCACTTCCAAACTTGACTATCGGCAATTCCTCCTGCCCAGCACTGTAGCCTTTCCACCTTGCGTCACAGAAGTAACTCTTCAGATACAAATGATTGTGCAACTCCTCAATCAGGATTTCCAACATAGCCTGTTCCTGCCCCTTCAAATAAGCCCTCAAGTCGTTCGTAGCACCCACCTCTACCACTTCGGGTTTATCTATCGTCTTGAGCGACCTCACCAGCAGATTCACCGACTCCAAAAACCTCTTCTCCGCCATCAAACTCTCCAACCGATCTGGTACCGACTTCAGATGTTCCACCAAATCCAACAATCGCAACGCCTCTTTCACAGCCTGACTCCTCTGCCACATTTGTACCAAATCCGCCCTCTTGGCACCCAAAGCCTCCCTAGAATCCCTCAACCTCCTCCTCGCCCCACTGACGCTCCCCTGCGCAGCAGTCAAAGAAGCCAGCACACTGTTATGCATCGTAATCGCAGTAGCAAAACTCTCATAATGATCATCCACTGTGCCCTGCAAACTGGTTTCGATCAACTGCTTGACCTGATCGAACTCGAATCGATTGGCTCCTAGACTGCTTTCATCCAACATACTCAAAGCGAGTGCGACAGAGTTGAATTCGTCATTGGCCACAAAAGGCCATTCAGCTTCAACTTTGCGCAAGACGGCACTGATGGATTGGAAAGCGCGAGGATCGTTGCGATCGATGTAGGATGTGATGGGTTTGCGAATTTGGGAGGAGGTTTCAGAGATCTTGTTTTCGTTTCGACGACGTCGAGATTCCTCTTCTGCTGTTGTGCCGCGCATGATGCGGGCTGCTTGACGCTTGCGACCTGCAGAGGTGAGGGCTGAAAGGACAGAGTCGAGTGCAGCGGGCTCGTCTGGTTGGGTGAGGGAGCCGAGAGGCGCACTGGAAAGTCGACGTGGATCGCGCTGCGGACGTTGACCGGGGACAGAGAGTCGATCGGTAGGGTTCGGGTGATTGCTGTAGAGGCCGTTATCGTGACCTTCAGAAGGAGCGTCGACGGGAGAAAGAGCACCATAGATATCGTCGTGGTCTTCGGAATCGGCTTGACTGGAAGGCGTACCAGAACGTGCGACTTGGGCCATCAACTGTGCTGTGCGAGTGTTTCGGTCAGATGGCGGAGTAGATTGTGGATGCAAGGAAGATCCTCCCGTACTCTGCGCGGAAGGATTCCGTGCATGACTAGAACGTGAAGCAGCAAGAAGGTCTCTTCCTGGCCCATTCCTGACGGGGGAGGAAGGACTCGATGCACCACCACGAGCAGCCGATCCAACAGGTGGGATCTGCAGTTGAGGTCTCTGTGGCGCGGCGACTCTGCTACGATCTTGTGTGGTCGAGGTGGTGTGCATCGACGCCAACCCCCTCTGCGATTGAAGCTCAGGTGCCTGCTGAGGTCGGCGCATCGATCTTGCAGGGCGCAGTGGAGAGTTTGGCATGGCATCTGCTGCCGCTGCCGCTGCCGTCTCTTGACGTGAGGGTGTACGGCTGTGCTGCAGTGGCGCGGTGGGTGGAATTTGCGGAGCAGCCATGGAGTAGTTTGGATCGAGTGCAAAGCTCGCAGTGCCATTGTCGGTGGAATTGCCTGATCGATGATACATTTGTTGCCCCTGTTGCTGTTGATATTGTTGTGGCTGACCATATGAAGTGGCATTGTTATATGCTCCTTGCTGTTGGTGGGCGTAAGGCTGTCTACTGTCATAGCTTGAAATGGATTCAGAAGGTGCATGGCTCGTGTAAGAGGGTCCTGCTCTTCCTCCAGCACCTGCACCACTGACATCCCCAGCTAGGGAGACTGAGCCAGGGTGTTGACCAAATGCTTCACCGACATGGGGGACTTGGTGTCGAGCTGAGGTGAAGCTGGAGGCAGCGGTTCCTGCGCCGAGACTGGTATTCTCGTGCTTGATCTTGGAGCGGATGTCCTTTATGGTATTCGAGCGGCCGGACATGTTGTTGTTGACGGCAAACACTCGACTCGATGCAGATCAAGCTTTGTCTTGGTTGAACATGTGAGGAACAAAAGTGCAATCGCTGTGGTGTGAGGATCCGGTGTTGTTAGCTCGGTTCTCCTCTGGGATCAGTGGAGCTTGCTGGCGCTGCAGCGAAGGAGGAAGTGTTGCAGAGTTAGACAGACGTCTGAAGATGTATAGGATGCGGTTGGGATGTCGAGTTGGTCGAGTATGACAAGCTCGTTGAGATGGCCCAAACGCAGCGACTGTGTCTTTTGCTGCTGTGTTGCTGTGCTGCGTGACAACGATTTCGACTCGGATTTCGGAGCCCGATTTATAGATGATATTTTTGTTTTTTTGGACCCTTAATTTTTCGATATGATTTATTATTGTGGAACGAGACTTTTCCCTCTCATCTTCTTCTCAACTTCTCTCTCTCTTTCGCGTTTGAAGCGTTCATTACCGGGCCTCATCTCAGGATTGCTAAGGTCAGGCAAAGAAGACGATGAGCGCTGATCGTAGCGCTGATCCTAACTTTCCTACAGGTCTTCATATACAGCCTAGCAGTTTGAATCGTCGTTCCACCACACCGAAGCTGGATCACTCGACGACACCAAACCAAAAAGGCCAAGTAGCATCATGGGAGCAAGACACAGCGGAAGACATTGATGATTACGGCATTGCAGGAAGGATTTGGGAGGCGGCCTACTTGCTCGCACGCTACCTTCGACCTGCCAACCAACAAGCGGGTCAACCGGAATTCGATCCACCGTGCTCTCTCTTTCCAACCGCAGGACCCAGTTCACAGCCTCTGACGGTGGTTGAGTTGGGATCAGGAGCAGGCTATGGATCACTTCATCTCGCTCGTCAGCTGGTACAGCACGCAGAAGCAGCATCTCCGAAACCAAAGCAAGCCAGACTGGTCCTCACCGATCTCGAAAATGTAGTTCCGCTCATGGAACGCAATGTCGCACGTGCAGGGTACAAACACCCTTCCGAGACAATAAACGTTAGCGTTCGCGGCTTGGCATGGGGCAATGAGGATCACGCTTCAAGATTACTTTCAGAGCTGTCCAGTGGCAAACCGGAAGCAACGAGCAGTCCACTCACTCACATTCTTTGCTCCGATTTGGTCTACTTTCCCGAACTTCTTCCGCCCTTGCTGCGATCTATCATCTCGCTCTCTAGCCACGGACTCTCCACTGCTGATGCACAATCGTCTTACAGCAAAGGGCCAGAGCTGATCATCTCATACAAGATCCGCTCATTGACCAAAGAGCAACCTTTCTGGTCTGCACTCGGCGCGTGGTTTGAATTCCAGGCAGTCGACTGTCGGTCAATTCCTCACCAACATACGAATTCAGATCCTGCAGGCGATGAAGCCGAGTCGGAATGGCATAGATTTGGATCGAAGGGACAAGACTATGGTGGTTCAGCAGATGCGGATCAAGAACTGTTCGTCTTCGTTGGGTATCGGCGTAAGGAAACATTGGGCTGCCTGGCGCCAGAAAGCAACGCTGATCTGATGCAGGGAAAGAGGTTAAAGCCCTGCAAATGGGAAGGAGAGGACGGAGAGGAACGGTTTGAACTGGAGACGACGTCATCAGGGACCGACTATTTCGAATGGTTGCTGCTGTCCAATATGGGAGCTGGACTTGGATGAGCATCTTCCGACGCTTTTGGATCTGCTTGCTGTGACCGAAGTGCTTGCTTTCCTTTCGGTCTAGAAGCTCCCACCCAGTTGGGTCTGCTCAGAAGCCAATCGCATAACTCTCGACGTGTTCGTGGACATTTTCCGGACCGTACTTGTTGCGTTCGCCGAGGTAAGGTTGGAGAATGTACTCTCGGACTTGGACTAGCACTTCGCCCCTTGGTGTCCTTTTCGATTCTGCACGGGTCGTCGGGGCTCGACCAGAGATCGTTTCGCCTTTCAGCCACGGTGGCCGCCCCTGCCTTCTGAACGTCATGTTGGTACGCTATGTTTCGACCCTGCTGAGGCGGTGGAGATGAAGCAAGGGAAGGAGGAATACCAGGATTACCGCGAGTATTGGTCAACCATTCATCTTCGTCTTCTGGCAGCTCCTCGTTACCGTAGCGATTCCTGAGTCGGTGATGTTGTTGACGTTGCTTTCGTCGCTGTTGACCCAGCAGGTAGCTACCACTTCCGGTCCAGTTGACTGACATGCGCTTCTAAGCTGGTAGATGGAGCTACGTGCTCCTTATTGTAGAAGATAATGCTGCCAGTTGAATCTGAAAGGAAGGAAGCTGCAGCATGCGCATAGGAATTATTCTCAGCCGTTCCAAAAGTCTTGCTCTTTTAGCTCGCAAGCGTTATACCCTGGCTTTGTTGTTCAGCAAGAAACACAGCCTTGGCCACAATCATCGCAAACATAGGCGTTTCTTCGTGCTACTCTCGTGCGGCGTACTTACCACTGTACAGACCATATACAATGATGATTCGTGGCTACTATAGCCAAGAGATGCAGTTTTTTCCTCATTCGTGTAGCTTTGATCGAGCCTAACATGGCCTTAATACTGTAATGCACGCAGATCGCCGCTGGTTTTTCGACGTCACTCCGCAGCGATCGAAAAGGGAGACACACATAACTGAGATCGCCAGCTGCAAGCCTGTTTCCGAAAAAGGTGGAGGCTTCGACGTCAACGAAATTCACCTAAAAAAAGAAAGAAAAAAGTCGAAAATGTCCAAAATTCAAATCCAAAAAAGGGGTTTAGTTGACAGGCTCGGTAGCAATTCATTGAGATTTCGCAGTCTGCTGCCTTGTTGTGTTGTTCCACCTTTGAAGGGCATTTCTAGAAATTCAGGGTTTTGAGTGACCGTTCGGCAACGGAGCAACGACGCACGATCCAGGCGATTTTACCGCTGCTGCAATACTGATACGATTGAAGCTCAGCTCAAGTCACTTCCCCGCTCGCTCTCACCTCATCAAGTCCCTTCTCTCCCACCATCTCCGACACACACAGACACACAGACACATTCTTGTTCCATCCTTCGCTCGGAACAACATTTCAGAAGGAGGAGACTTGGATTGTGTTTCATCGACATACAGCAGCTAGAGTCGGAGCTCTATCATCCATGCTCACTTCCAAGCTTGCCATCTAGACAGTTCATCGAACTGTGTTGAATCCAACAAGGAAAAAATTTCTCCTATTCGCCTTGCTGCCGTCGACTGCGAGTCGGGTCGCACTCGCTCCAAGACTTACCAGGCTTCGCAGAGTTGCAATTGACAGCATTCCCACCATCGACAAGCGTCCTGAACATCGAAGTAGCCCTTCTATCACCACTCAGTCGTCTCACTTGACGCGGCGCCGCCATGTTGGAAGGAGTCGTGGCTTCGCTCCTCAATAGGTTCCTGGCTGCCTACGTCGATGGTCTCAACACAAGTCAGCTCAACATTGGCATCTGGTCTGGAGATGTAAAGCTACGCAACTTGCGTCTCAAGACTTCCGCCCTCGATAAGTTCCGACTACCCATTGACGTCAAGGAGGGTTACCTCGGCGATCTCACCCTTTCCATTCCGTGGTCAAACCTCAAGGGAAAGCCGGTCCGTATTCTTGTCGAAAATGTATATCTGCTAGCAGCACCCAAGAACGCGAGTGTCGAAGTCGATGAAGAGGAGGAAGCGCAGCGTGCTCAGGCCGCAAAGCAAGAGAAGCTAGCCAATGCAGAGCTGTTAGGCAGAGACAGTGGCCAGGGCGTCGGCATGTCCAGCGAGGACGAGCAAAAGAACCAGTCCTTCACTAGCTCGCTCATTGCTAAGATCGTCGACAATCTTCAGTTCACTGTCCGCAACATTCACATTCGATACGAGGACAGCCTCTCCAATCCAGAACACCCCTTCTCGGCTGGTTTCACACTCGCCGAGTTCTCCGCCGTCTCCACCGACGCAAATTGGAACCCTACCTTCATTCAGAACAGTGGCGATGGCATTCACAAGCTCGCGCGTCTAGAGTCGCTCTCGGTATACTGGGACACCGACTCCGAGTCGCTAGCTGGACACGAGATCTCGGAAGCGCAGAAAAAGTTCAACGCTCTCATTGCCCGCGATGGTAGTACGCCGAGTCATCAATACATCCTCAAGCCCGTCTCGGGTGCAGGTCGTCTGGTGATGCGCAAGAAGATGACCTCAGAAGTGCCCAAGATGGATGCACAGCTGCTCTTTGAAGAGCTTGGTTTCGCTCTAGACGACGAGCAGTACCGTGACGTGATCTCAGTCGCTGATCTCTTCCACTTCTACACTCGTCAAGCACAGTATCGCAAGTTCCGTCCATCGTCGGAGGAACTCGAAGAGAACAAGCCACGGGCACTGCTTCGATTTGCTGGCAAAGCCATCCTCAACGAGGTGCACGAACGTCATCGGGTCTGGACCTGGGACTACTTCCGCGAGCGACGCGACGACCGAAAGGAATACGTCGAGCTCTTCAAGCAGAAGGAGAAGAGCGTACAAAAGACCAACCAACAACAAGCTGGTGTCGCCATCGCACAGAGCGACAGTGGCTCGCGCCTGGAAGAACTGGAAAAGAAGCTCAACTACAAAGATATTCGCTTCTACCGCTCAATAGCGCGGCACGAGCTGCGCAAGGAATCGCTCGCAGCTAAGAAGGACGACATTGCCCATGGCGGCACCGGTGCCAACGCCAACGGCCAAAAGGCAGGCGGCGGTGGAGGATGGCTTGGATGGATCTGGGGCGGTGGTGGCGGCAAACAGCAGAACGAACACGAGAACGGCATGTTGAACGAGGAGCAACGTAAAGAGCTTTACGATGCCATCGAGTGGGACGAAGAGGCTAGTGCTGCCGCGCTCACACAGGCTGTCGATGCACCAAGAGATGCGATGCATCTGCGTCTCATCACCAAGCTCAAGACTGGTTCAGTCGCCCTCAAGGACCATGCACGAGGTACCGACATTCTCTCGCTCGTCTTCGACTCATTGCAGGCCAACGTCATTCAGCGTCATGACAATCTCGAAGCTGCAGTGGCACTTGGCGGGATGCGCCTCTACGACGGCACTACACCCAACTCACTCTACCCGCAAGTCGTGCGTGTCAAGGATGAAGAATTCGACAACCCAAGCCGGCAGAACTCGAACGGAGGCGATCTCAAGGCCATTGAGCACGAGGTCGAACAGGAAAGCGATCCAGATAATCCGTTCTTTTACGCAAAGTACGAACTCAAGCCGCTCGACGACCGTGCCGACAATGCTCTCACGCTCAAGATGCGTTCCATGGAGATCATCTACCATCGTGGCTTCGTTGAGTCGATCGTGCGTTTCTTCAAGCCGCCGGAAAGCGAGCTCGAACTGATCGGTGCACTGATTGACGTTGCTAGCGAGACGATCGAAGGCATCCGTAAAGAAACGCGCGCGGGTCTCGAGAATGCATTGCAGAACCACAAGACTATCGACATGGTGGTGGACGTCAAGGCGCCTATCATCATCATTCCCGAAGATGTGACGACGAAGAAGTGCCAGCACATGGTGCTTGATGCCGGTCGTATCGCGGTCCGATCAGTGCTCGCTGATCAGAATGCACTCGACACTGTGCGATCCAAGCAGAACCGTGCTTACACCGACGAGGACTATCGCCAGCTCGAGGACTTGATGTATGACCGCTTCTTTGTCAAGCTCGAGTCGGCACAGCTTGTCATGGGTAATGATATTGACTCGTGCATCAAGGGCCTCCATTCCAATTCGACCGATCACGGCTTGCATCTGCTCGAACGCATCAACCTCGATTTTACGCTGCACAACTCAATCTTGTCCTCAGCACCGAACCTGACCAAGTTCAAGATGACAGGACACTTGCCCACTCTGCGCGTCAACTTCTCGGATCGCAAGTACAAGACGTTGATGCGCATCATCGAGGTTGCCATTCCTAACTTTGACGATGAGACAGCGGATGGCAAAGACCCAACCAAGGGTCTCGGCACCATCGAGGAAGAGCTGGAACCTGTCAACATCAGCAGGGCGGACGGTGCAGACGGGAAGGATGGCGATGATGAGGACGACGTCGACGACGACAACAACAACAACAAGAAGGAGACTGCTAGGTCGAGGCGAGCCCGAAGCAGGGCCTCAGAGACGCTTGACCTCAACAAGGCACGTCGACAGCGTCTTGCGGGTCAGCTGCGTGGCGAAGACGACTACCTTGTAGATGCTGGTCTCGACGACGATGATGGCAAAGACGAGTTCCAAGATGCAGAGGACGCTACCGTGGACAAAGTCAATGCGCATCAGAAGACATTCGAGCTCGAGTTTGTTGTCGACTCGCTTCAAGGCTCCATCTTCCGCTCGGCTACTGATCCTTCCCAGCCCGACCGTTTGCTCGTGGATGCACGCTTCGAAGGCTTCCTACTCCACTTGGCCGTCTATCCTTACCACATGGACGTCGATGTTGGTCTGCGCAGTCTCGAGCTTGAGGACAAGATCGTTGACCAGGGTGCTCAGTTCCGCCATCTGATTACTTCCAAGCAGGTTCGCGATGGCAGCTCGCGTCAAGCCACTGGCGACTCTGGCGCTTCATCCGGCACCGCCTCGCCTTCGGAGCAGCGCGATCTCGTTAGGGTCAGGTACACACGCGTCGATCCGGAATCGCCCGAGTTCATGACAAAGTACGAAGGTATCGATCAGACAGTCAACGTCGAGTTGTCGACCATCAACATCATGTTGACTCGTGTCAGTGTGCTGGCGGTGTACGACTGGATCATGACCACGTTTGTGACTGTCGATGAGCCCAGTCAGTCTGCAGCGCAAGCGCAGGATCAGCAGCAACGTCGACCAAGCCGGTCGTCAGATCGACGACCGAGCGATGCCACCTCCAAAAGACCCTCGATCCGACCGTCTGAGTCAATGCAGAACGCGTCGTCGGCAGCAGGAGCCGTTGCTAGCACAGGCGATGGCGAACGCAAGGAAAAGATGCGTGTCCGTGTCAAGCTCAACTCGATCGTGCTACGTCTTAACAACGATGGCAGTCTGCTGGCAACGCTGACGCTCTCAACTGCAGATGTCGCAGTGATGCTGCGTGGAAATACGATCCGGGTCGCCGCTCGTCTTGGCTCGCTGCTTCTGTACGACAATGCCAAGCGCAGTGTTGCTGATCCGCACTTCAAAAAGTTGCTCAGCATTCAGGGCGACGAGTTGGCCGACTTCACCTACGAGACGTTCGACGAGGCCGACGCTGCTTCGTATCCCGGCTACGATTCTTCTATCTGGCTGCGATCGGGATCGCTCAAATTCACCTTTGTCGAAGAGCCTATTCGCGACCTCTTGCAATTCTTCAGCAAGTTTGCACAGATGAAGGCGGTCTACGATGCAGCGACGCTCGCTGCCAGCAACCAGGCCTCGCAACTGCAAGAGCGTGTCGACAAGATGCATTACGATATCATTATCAAGACGCCTATCGTGGTGCTGCCGAGGTCGGCGGACTCGCCTGACGTGATGACCGCCAATTTGGGTGAGATCT
Organism: Ustilago shanxiensis; assembly: GCA_019972555.1. Lineage (NCBI taxonomy): Eukaryota > Fungi > Basidiomycota > Ustilaginomycetes > Ustilaginales > Ustilaginaceae > Ustilago > Ustilago shanxiensis. The sequence continues at coordinate 856,098 of BPMX01000005.1, read as the reverse complement.
ACGCCAAAAACACCTTTGCATTGCGTGACAAGGAGGCAATCACCAAGATCGAGGCTGGTTTGCGACATATCCGCCTCGCTTCGCGTATGCGATATGGTACTCAGGAGTATCATGTGCAGATGATCGACGATGTCAATATCTCGCTTGACATGGTGCAGTCTGATCGTGGTGGAGTCAGTCCAGGTGCGGTCAGCGATAGTCCAGAGACGCAGATGGTCGCCAAGATGTCAGATGTTCACATCAAGCTAACGGAGGCACAGTATTGCTTCGTCATGGAGCTCACGCAATCGATTCCGAGAGCCTTTGCCGGACTGGCTGAGGAGGCGAATGCGGATGAGAATGGAAGCACGGCGGCTGAACAAGCACCATCGACGCCAGGCGCAGCTAAGAGTCAGCCACCACCACTACCGTCACGTCCAAAGAAAGCCGGAGACACTACTCCCGGCAAGAGCGGCGCAGCAACTCCCACTACCACCACGCCAACCAAGAAGGGCCCGGGTGTCGACATGCTTCCCGAGCTAGGCACTGTCGTACACAACGAAGATGGTGATACGCCCGTACACACGAGCCTTGACATGTTCTTCGACGTCAACTCGATCCAGCTCGAGCTCTTCACCGCTGCTGCAACGGGTCAAGAGACGCTGTACAATGCACAGCTGGCTCGCTTCTCCATCAATGGCTCCGAGTTGAAGCTCAAGATGCTGTCCGACAACTCCTTGGAGGCGGAGGTGGCGCTCAAGACCTTCACTGTTACGGATCAGCGACCGGACAAGGATACCAAGTTCCGTGAGATTGTGCCAGCGGTCAAGCATGACGGCCATCAGTTCATGATGAGCTACAGCGTCTCTGGTGGTGACGATGGGTCGGCGCTGGCACTCGTTACTGTAGATAGTCCCAAGATCATCTTCTCGTTGGATCCGGTGTTTGCGCTGCTCAACTTCTTCATGAGCGCTTTCCCCGATACGCCTCCGCAAGAAGACGGAGCGGAGAACGGCACGACTGCGGCGAACACCAACAACACTGGGGGCACTGGGGCTGTCCAGCCAGGCAGTGCCAATGCTGGTTCTGGCACACAAGCAGCAGCTGCAGGCACGCTGTCTTTCCGCATCAATATTGTCGATCCGACCATCATCCTTCTCGCTGCTCCGGAGCGTCATGATACCGAAGCGATCGTGCTATCGATCAAGCAGGTGCTCATGTCGCAGCAAGGTATTCTGGCGCTCAAGGTGGACCAGTTCGGTATGTTTATGTGCAGGATGCATCGTCCCAAGGACACTCTGCGACTGCTCGACAATCTGGATATGGCCCTCTCGATGGATAGCCGAGTCAGTGCCACTAGCTCGTTGACGAGCATCGAAGTCGACGTGGAGCCGCTAGTGCTGCGTGTCTCGATGCGAGACATCATGATGATCCAATCCGTTGTGAACAAGGCGATCGAGCTATCATCACAGCAGTCTTCGGCAGCTGCAAAGGGTGACTCCAAGAGTATTGCTTCATCTCAGCGCAGGCAGAGCTCGATGGCAAGCGACAGTCATACGATCGACTCGTTGACTCGAGCGCCCAAGCCTGGTCAGGATGACGCCAGGAGCAGCACGACATTGGATGCAAAACCACCACAGCGCATTGAAGATGCCGAGCTTGTGGTGGCGAAAGAATCGCTTCGTGCTGACTTTGCTGGTCTTCAGGTGATCTTGATCGGAGATGCACACTCGTTGCCGATGCTCGATCTGAATGTTTCCAAGTTTGCAGTTGACATTCGCGACTGGTCCGGCGACATGCACGGCAGCACGTTCCTCGATCTGTACATCAACTACTACAACTTGTCGAGGTCGCACTGGGAGCCGCTGATCGATCCGTGGGGTGTGCAATTCCATATGGAATCAAGTGCCTCGCCTTCTCGCTTCAATGCCACTGTTTCAAGCAAGAAACGTCTGGAGCTCAACGTGACCACGACGTTGATAGAGACCGGTCTTTCTGCTCTCAACATGATGAGCGAGGTCGACATTCAAGATCTCCAGCAACGGAACCGTGCGCCGTTTGTCATTCAGAACCGTACAGGTTACCGTATCTCGCTCTGGCCTGAGCACGACGAGAGGGAACGCAAGAGCAAAACCTCGCCCCAGCATCTCGATGACGGTAAAGACATGCCGTGGAGATTCGACGACTGGAAATCGATGCGTGAACATATTCACGAAAGTGGAGGTAACAGGTTGTCGCTCCAGATCGACGGTATGCCTTGGGAGCGTTTGCGACACATATCTGTCGATCGAGAGGGTGAGTATATGTTGACGTTACGACCTAAGCTGGATAAGGTGGCGCACCGCGTTCAGTACGAGGTCAAGCTTCATAACAATGTCAAGTACATCACTTTCAGGTCTTCGTTCAAGATCGAGAACAAGACTTTGATCCCCATCGAGATGGTTATTCTCGACCATGAGGGTAAGGTCACTGATCAGGTTCGACGAATCGGGCCAGGTGAGGACTGCCCTGTGCCGATCGAGGCGGCTTTTCACTGCAGAGTCAAGATTCGACCTGATCCTGGATTCGAGTATGATTGGTGCCAGGAGTCTCTGAACTGGCAAGATCTGCTCAAGAAGTCGACTCGGACCCTCACTTGTCGAGCTCATGACGAGGGTGAAGCGCCTTTCAGGTTCCAGAGTTTCGCCATCTACGATCGACAGGACCCGAACAGCAGACAGTACCCGCGACTAACCCTACGACTTCGTGCGCCGGTCGAAGTGGAGAATCTGCTGCCGTACGACATCCAGTATCGTATCTTTGACAAGAACCTTAACCACAACTGGTCGAGCTACTTGCGCAAAGGTGGGATCAGTCCTATCCACGTCGTGGAGCTGTCACATCTGTTGCTGCTCAGTGTGGATATCCAGTCATCGTGCTTCTCGCCGAGCGAGTTTGCGATTATTGCCACAGATAATCCGGACGACTTCCCTGTGGAGAAGATGCTGACGTTGGCAGATGCGGAGAACTTGAAGCTCAACTTGAGGTTGCATTACCAGAAGCATCCAGATTCGGGAGGAGCGTTCAAGGTCCAGATCTACTCTCCGTACATCTTTATCAATCAGAGCGGATTGCCGTTCGCGCTCAAGACCAAGTCATGGTTGGGTAGCGCCAAACTGGTGGCAGGTCAGGATCAGGGTGGAGTCTCCGCAGCGATCAGAAAGGAGCCGGAGCCATTCTTGTTCTCGCACAACTCGAATGATCGTCGTAACAGAGTGTTGATGCGGGTCGGCGACTCGCAGTGGTCGAAGCCCCTTTCGTTCGAAGCGATTGGATCCGAGACTGAGGTGGTAATTCCATCAGCATCCAGGAACGAAGAGATTCATGTCGGCTTGACAGTGGAGGATGGATTGGGCAAGTTCAAGCTGTCCAAGGTTGTCAAATTGACACCTCGATATCTGGTGCGAAACAACCTTAAGGAGCCTTTAAACTTGAGAGAGGCTGGTGCAGCCGATTTTGTTACGATTGATCCTGGGCAGCGTGTCCCCCTGCGATTTTTGCGAGTAGGTGCGACCAAGCAGATGACGCTCGCCTATCCCGGAATCAACAACAAGTGGAGCGCACCTTTCAACATCGAAGACATTGGTAGCGTCCATCTTCGTCTTGCTAAAGCTGGACATACTCAGCATCTCATCAAGGCCGAAGTGCTCCTCGAGGGACCCACGATCTTCATCTCACTCAGTTTGGAGACAGGACCATGGCCGTTCATGTTACGCAACGAGAGTGACTATACGGTGCAGTTCATGCAGGCTATGGAGAGGGAGGATGATGGTAGTGGCAGACGCATAGATGAGGCGGTAGGCAAGAGGTATGAGTTGAAGCCGAGGTCGAAGATGAAGTACGCCTGGGACTATCCGGCTGCGAGGGATAAGATGATCAAGTTGGTGGCGAACGGCAAGGAGAGGAATGTGAATATACTGGAGATTGGAAGTCTGTTGCCATTCAAGGTGGCGCCTGCAGATCGGGACAAGGAAGGAGTGATCGCGTTGGATGTAAGAGCGGATGGTCCTACTCAGACTCTGGTGTTGAGTAACTGGGTGCAGGAGTTGAGTAACTTCAAACGCAAGAGAGGACCCCACTCAACCTTCTCGAGAAGCGATACGATGTCGAGTATCAACAGCAAAGATGCCCAGTTCGTGGCGGTTGACGTGGATACCAACATCTTGACCGCTTTCAACGTCGAATTCGAAGGTGTGGGCATCTCGCTCATCAACCAGAACGTACAGGAACTGGCGTATGTTTCTTTCAGGGGACTGGAGATGCACTATACCGAGTCGGAGGTCACGACGGCGGTGAATGTGATCTGCAAGTGGATTCAGATCGATAACCAGCTGTTTGGTGGTCTTTTCCCTATCGTGCTCTACCCCACCGTCATCCCGAAGGACGGCAAAGATCTGGAAGTTCATCCGACGTTGCAAGCCTCCGTGATCATGCTCAAGGATCAATCGCATGGAGTAACCCATATCAAGTACGCCTCTGTCCTTCTTCAGGAGATCACGGCGGAACTGGACGAAGACTTCCTGTTCGCTCTCTACGAATTCAGCAAGTTCGAAGGGGCTGCTTGGCAACTCGAGGCGGAGAAAGAGACCGACTTTATCGAGCATCCTCGCGAAGTCCCCGAACCTAGTGGCGCACAAGGTACACAGGATGACATCTATTTCGAGATCCTGCATCTTCAGCCCATTTCGCTCAACCTTTCGTTCATGCGAACGGAGAGGGTGAATGCGGATGAGAAGGTCAGTTCGCGCAACCCGTTGATCTTCTTCTTCAATGCGCTGACAATGGCGTTGGGAAATGTCAATGAGGCGCCGGTAAGGTTGAATGCGTTGGTGATCGAGAATGTCAGGTTGAGCAATGCGGTGTTGCAACAGAGGATCATCTATCACTATTCGCAAGGGTTCTTGTTGCAGCTGTACCGGGTGCTTGGGTCTGCCGACTTTTTGGGCAATCCTGTCGGGCTGTTCAACAACGTTTCGTCGGGAGTGGCGGATATTTTCTACGAGCCGTATCAGGGGTTGGTCATGCATGGAAATAAGGAGTTGGGATTGGGAATTGCGAGAGGTGCTAGCAGTTTTGTCAAGAAGACGGTGTTTGGTCTTACGGATTCCGTTTCAAAGGTTACAGGTTCGATCGGAAAGGGATTGGCTGCTGCTACGATGGATAAAGAGTTCCAGAGTAGGAGGAGGATGACGAGGTTTAGGAACAAGCCGAGACATGCACTCTACGGTATTACCGCTGGAGCCAATTCTTTCTTCACCTCGGTGGCCAGTGGATTTGAGGGTCTGGCGTTGAGACCGTTGGAAGGTGCAGAGCAGGGTGGAGCTGGTGGATTCTTGAAAGGTGTAGGCAAAGGATTGGTAGGTGCGATCACCAAGCCAGCAGTTGGAGTGTTTGATCTGGCCAGCAACGTGACGGAAGGAATGAGGAATACCACGATGGTGTTTGACCAGAACGACATTGATCGTGTTCGACTTCCGCGCTACATTGCATCCGACGGCATAGTCAGACCTTACTCAGACCGGGAAGCTTTGGGTCAAACTTGGCTTAAGAACGTCGACAATGGTCGTCTGATGAAAGACAGTTACGTTGCTCACGTCGATACTGCCAGTCAGGAGGGGGATGCGGTGATCATGTTGACGGTTAGTAGGATTTTGTTTATCAGGACAATGCGATTGAAGGTCATGTGGGAAGTAGCGTTGAGTGATCTCAGTAGTATTTCGTTGGAGTCGGAAGGTATAGCGTTGGTGTTGAGGGGTGGAGTACAGGGACCGTTCTTGAGTTTACCGGATGTGGGGACGAGAAATTGGTTGTTCAAACAGGTTAGTAGGGTGGTTAGGGGGTATAATGATTCTAGGCAGAGTTGATTGTAGAAGATGGCGGAATTGATATGTTTTGTCAAATCATATGGGTGTGAGAGTGTGAGAAACGAGGGTTCCTGCAGCGGCCAAACAAACCGCCCTGCCGCTCGATTCGATTGATCGACGGATTCTGTCAGGAGTGGAGAAAAAGAAAGTTCGATGATCGTTTGCTACAATGTAGGATCGGATAAGCTTTCTCCGAACATCATTACTGGTGGGGGTCTGAAGTTCTGTAAGGAGAGAGGATGCTTTGTCGATCAAAAAACCTCCCCTTACTGCTTAAAAATGTGACACGCAGCAGCAGAAGGGAATCGGCGATTTCGCTTTTGACGATCGAGCGTATTGAGATATCGTCGCCGGCGGAGCTTAGCAAGGGTTTGGTTGTAAGCGTTTGCAAAAGGTGATGGATTTTGCGGGGGAGAAAATAGTAACCCTTTAATCTTTTGGTGGTATGTCAGGCGGCGACCACATGGGAATTTCACATGTCGGACTCGCCAGCGCATATTTCATTTTGCTCGGCAACATGTGGTTCGTGTGAAGCTTTACAAATCAACCCACACGGTATGGCGCATCCAAGCTCAAGACTTGATTTTGCTCTATCTACTCAATCGCTGTAGCTTGCATTTGTAGTAGGTGGGGATGAAGGAAGAAGAAGATACGATAAATGTGGTGGTCTCGGTGTCGTCTTGCACACGCGGGAAACCTGTTCAGATCGACATATTGAATTGTAAGGCGGCAAGTGTGTCTATCGGCGATCTTATCGAGAGAAACAGAGAGAGAAAGAGAGAGAGAGAGGAGAGAAGAGGAATTGAATCTGTAGCAGTGAGGAGGAGACTCTTTGCTTTAGAACTGCACCACCTGCATCTCAAGCTGAAGAGGAAAATCTGTGTCACAACTCCGCCTTGGAATCAAACGAAAGAAGAGGAGCGTCGGAACCCTCCCGTTTCATTTGCCTGACCCACCCCGAAACAAAAAAGTCAAAGGCTTGCCTGTTCTGTCATCTCAATCTCTCAGAACGAAAAGGGAAGGTGTAGAGTTGAGAAGTGAAGCAAACAGATCCGAAGCATAGATTGATATGCTGCTTTGAACAAGTCATGCTCGTCAGTAAAAGGGAAGGAAAGGAAAGTGATGACTGGAGCTGGAAGATGATGAAACAGGGGCAGAAAAGTTCAACAGTTGCAAAGGCGGAGACTAGACTGGCTTGAGTTGAGTTGAGCTCGCTCTGTGTTGGTTGGTGTGTTCACCGCTGGGAAAGTAACACGTCCGTGTCTGAAGAGAGAGGGAGAGAGAAGCGAGAGAGAGCACGCTGTAAGGTAGATCCTACTCTTCTCAATCCTATCACACTGCTCATCTGCCATTCGTCTAATCGAGTCGAGCTCGACTCGCTTTCCCGTCCTTTACGGAGCGGAGACTGAAACAGACGCGTCTTTTTCATTTTGGTGTTGCATTTTGGTGTTGCTGTGCTGTTGCTGTGTGCTGGCGTGTTTGAATAGACAAGTGACATGTCAAATCTACACGCGATGAAATGCACACCTAAACTCCCTTGCTTTTGGCAACCAGCCAGCACATTGTCAGTCTCGCTTAGCAATTCCTGCACAGCTGTCAAAACCATCATCACCTTTTTTTTTCCAGCGCTCGGTGCCCTCTTTTTTTTGTTGCCATCCACCAACGCCTGTCACATTCCACACGCCTTGTCAATTTCACTTCCCAGAACACTGCACTGCGCCCCCCTTCCACACTTGAGTTACCACAACTGGCTCTAGCTCACTTCTTCACTTGACTTGCCTCTCTTGGATTTGGGTTACCTGTTCGCTCGTATGGGCGCCGTTCATATCAAACTGCCAGATTGAGATCGTCGACACCCCTTGCTGTCCATCAAAATAAAAATAAAAAAATAAAAAATAAAAAAGAATACTGTAGATGGTGCATTCACCTGTCACTTTGCTATTCTCTCGCTCTCTCTCTCTCTCTCTCACACTCGCGACTCCGCTAATTCATGGCTCAGCCAATCCCAAAGTGTCACTCTCCTCATCGTCATTGCTTGTCCATTCACCTTCTCTCTCTCTCTCCCTCCCTCTCTTCACTTCCTTCTCTACTACATTCCATATATATCCTAGACTGTATCGATATCTCCACTCTTCTCTCTCATACCAGATCACCTCTCCCCATCTTCATCCTCTCACTCTCGTCTGGATACGAAACGAGGTTGTCTTTTGCTCTTTTTCTCCTCTCTCTCTCTATCTGCCTCTGTCCCCACATCCGCACTCTCTCTCACACGCACACACATACAACTCTTGCATTCGTATTCTCTTGCTCCATCTTTTCATCCTTCTCATTTCGCACAAGACTCTCTTTACCACACCTGCGCCCTTCTCCGATAACCTTCATCACACTCTTTGCTCTTGCAACCGCATTCACTGCTCGTCGTTTCTCTCAACTCGCATCATACCCCAACTACTCGCAGACATCTCAGCGCATTAGCACATCATCATCTCTGGCAAGCTTCGTTGCTTTCTTTAAAGCCCAGCTTCCCGCCTGCTCATCTTTCAACAATGATCTACGAAGTAGCCGCAGCAGTCGAACACATTGTCAACCTCATCCAAGCCACCGAGCGTGACCAGCCTCTTGCTCCTGAAGCACTTGCTGGATTCGCCTCTACCCTCAAAGATGGTCTCGAAAAGCGTTGTCAGCGATGCTGGAACCCATCCGACCCCGAATTCGGCTCAGCTCAAAGATCGGTCGCTTGGCAACTCCATGCAGCAGGTGAAGGTGCGGACCACGTCCTACTTCGTGCCTTTGCTTCCGTTCTAGAAGCTCAGGCAGAGGAAGGCGAGATCATTCATCCACATCAATCCAAGGTCGTCGCTCTTGCTCTTCAATGGCTTCCGATGCCCTTTACGCTTTGGATTGACCCAGGCTGTGTTGCCGTTCGAAGAGGCAGCGGTCCTGGCGCCAGTCGTTCCTCGTACGATTTCGACCATCTCAAGTCCGCCTCCAGCTCTTCCTCCTCTTCCCTTCATGTCATTTGGGGTCAGATGGTTGCTGGAACTGCCGAACGCAATGTGCCTCAGCTCACTGTCAGCAGTGCTCCTCGTCCTATCCCTATCGTCAAGCCTACTGCCGTCGCCGCTCCTCAGTCGCGCTACCCCATCCAAGCCATGAGCAATCGCCCTCCTGCCTCGCAAAGCCATCGTCACCACCACCACCAGCGTTCCCTCTCCACTTCATCTTCAGCTTCCAGCTCCTGCGGCGGTCTCGTTCGTAGCGTCAGTCTCTCCAGCACCCACACTGTCTCCACCGATGCCACCAGCCTCAGTGGTGGGCCTGACAACACCGATGCTGATGCAGACTCGGAGGCCTGCCCGAGCCTTTGCTCTCCTTCTTCTTCTCACCTCTCGAGCCACTGCACTCCTAGCACTGACAATGACCGCGAGTCGGTTCACGACACCACCCTCGGTGACACTACTGAACGCTTTGCCGGGGTTCATCTCTTTGGTGATGACGAAGAGCAAGATGACGAGGCGGGCGATCTCACTATCGGTGCTGGCCCCATGCTTGGACTCAACTTGTCCAAGGATGTCGGTGAGTCGCAGCAAGTGCTTGGTGCCAGCCCTTCGCTCACCAAGCCCGTGACTTGTTCGACTCCAGTCAAGTGCAACTACACTACCCACGACAACGGTAACGTCGGTGTTCTGGGTGGCGGTGTTCGTCTCGGTGGTGGCAGTTCTAAGCCTAACAACAACAGTGGCGCTGCTACCAGTCACGCCCCACGACACCGTCACCACTCCAACTCTAAGAGCATCAGCCACCTTCAAGGTGGACTTCACAACCAGCTTCTCCCGCCTTACATGCCTCAGCATCTCGCTCAGCCTGTTCCTCGTCAGCTTCACTACATAAATGCTCCCAACTACAGCGCTCCCATGCGAACTGTTCCCTTGCCTGCCGTTGGCATGGCTCCTCAACACCAGCAGCAACAACACTATCAGCATCCAATGCCTTCTCAGTATGTCTACCAGCATCGCAATGCCGGCTCAATGATGGGTCAGCCTTCGCCGCTCCCCGCTCCTTACGGGTACCGCGCTCCTGCTCAACAACAGCAGCAGCAACACCAGCAGGCATATGGCCGATACGTCGCTCAGCCCATCATGCCTTCTGCTCTTCATCTCGACAGCGCCGAGATCGTTGTCGGTGATGAGGACGAGACCGACAAAGCCAGTGGTACTGGTGGACGTCGTCGTCTCCGATCGCGTGGTCGTCGTTCTCGTGGTCGTGGTGCTGGTCGTGCTGCTCGTCGTCAAGCTGCTGCCCTTCGTGCTCTTGAGCTTGGAAGCACCGACGAATTGCCCGAATTCGCTGATGACGATGAGGAAGACGATGATGATCTCATCTCTCGTTGCTCTACTCCAGCTACCTCGTCCGAGTACACCTACTCTTCGTCAACGGCTTCCTCGTCTTGCTACTCCAGCGCCACTTCTTCCCCTGCTAAGCAGCAGGCAAAGAGTGGAAGGATCTCGCACAGGTCTTCTCGTCAGAACCTCCGAGCTGCTGCTGCTGCTGCTGCTGTTGCTGCGGGTCATAAGGAGGAAATGGCTCAATTTGGACTTGAGCTTCACTCGAATCTCGCTCGATTGCAGCGAGCTTAGAACAATCTTGCATATCTCATACCTTTTTCGACTTCATCATTCTCTCGCTTTGCTTGAAACCTTTTCTAGATGCAGTGCACTAGGGAAGGTCAGGGCAAAGTAAACAGCACTTTCAACAAATTCTTTGCCTACGTCTAAACTCCACTTCGTAGTTCGGGGCTTAGCACACAATCGCATCCGCAACCACTTTCGACTTCGTTCCCGACTCCGCTCCTGTATTCCCTAGTGTAGCATCATGTGGTTGGGGTTTCTCAATGGTGGTTTACTCTCTCATAGCATTATAACTTTTTCGGTCTTTGTGGCATACAACTCATTGGGTTTCATATTCAGCAATTGCATTTTAATCAAGCATTTCATACAACATCACTCCTTTTGTCTTTGTGCAGGTCGCGAATGTGAATCTCATAGAGTGGGAAGTTTGATTCATCTTGTGAGAATTGGTTATGGGCAGCACGAGTTCTGAGATGTGTGACGATGCAAAAGAGTATATTGACCAAAAGACGAGAAAAATACAGCGAACAAGTTCTGAGTTCGGGATTAGAGGGAGAGAAGATCGATTCTTGCTCTATCGTAAACGTTTGCATTTATCTGCTGGGTTTCGTCCAATTTTTGCAGTTCTTCTTTCTTCAATGGGTCTACTTGTACTGCAACAATGCTTCCTTTTGCAACAGTACCTGGTTGGATAATCGTTGCTGAATTGACGACTCTAATGAAGGGTTTTGGAATCTTACTACTGGGTAGGAGTAAAATGTCTGGTGTGACTGCTGGGAAGTTTAGCAAGTGACTGTGAGATGTATCGTAAGAGAGATCAGAGGTGGTGGGGGGAGGGAAGAGGGGGTAGAAAGAGTGTTGGGATAGGATGGAACGGGAGTATCGGGTGTTTGGTTCTTTATTTTTAAAAGCTGTTGCTTCTGAAGTGGTGGGAGTGGGGGTGGGGAGGGGGGAGGCTTCGATTCGGGTAACGAATTCTTCGGTTTTGAGATCTCCGAGTGTGTCAGCGGTAGTAACGCCAATAACGAGTTCGTTGATGTAGAACACGGATGGGTTGGGTAGACATCGAACTCTTTTGGGCAACCCCCATTGAGTTGCATCTTCTTTGGAAAAGCCGGGTTGTGGATAGGCAGTGTGAATGTTGAGAATGTCATCTGTACTTGGAATCATAACCACCATCGTTGCAGGATACTTGTTGGTAAGGGCAGTAAGTCGGGTGGAAAAATGTCGAGAGAAAAGATCACAAGGAAGCTCGGGTGAAAAAGGCAGGAGTGGATGGGAAGAAGAAACAAAAGGTCCCATAAGAATAAGCGTATCCGGTACACCCCTCCTCCCCCCCTCCATTGGTAGACCTCCAGATTCAAGTGCATCCATCAACCTATGCCATTTTTCAAACCCTAAATCCCCCTCCCCCGTAAAAGGCCCTGCTGCTGCAACAAGATTCAAACTCTTGCCACCCAACTTGCTCACCGAATAACCATGATCCAGAGCTTCATCAACCGTATGAACCGCAAGAGGTAGAGGTGGAGGGAAACATATGTGGCTAACTGCGAATTTGTCTGTTCCTGCATTGATGCCTTTACAGAGCACGATTTGACCGGGAAAGAGCGAGAGGGTTGTAGCAGCACCACCTGTTCCTGGGTCTTGCGGGGTATGTTTGACTACACAACCTTTGTTGAAGCTGAGGGGAGTTCGATTACCGGAGCCCATCATTCGGCTGGATTCGAGCACTACGCCGGTTTCGGAGAGTTTGGGTAGTCCGAATGGAGCACTCTCGTCGGAGGTGGTGGTGAATTTGGATTTAGCTGCTGCTTTGGAGCGAAGTGTTTGACCGGCGGAACTTTCTGGGGCGGGGAGAGCGGGACAGATACGTCCTACAACCCAGATGGGTTCTTGGGATGGAAGTGAAGGGTCACCGAATTCTTCAGCCTCGTCGATGGAGTAGGATGTGCGGAGAAGTGCGGCGAATTCGTCAATTCGATCATCGAGCACTTGGGATCGTTCGCCTTTCTTCTCAAACATGTAACGGTAGGACCAGGCTTTTGGGTCGGTAGCCATGGCTAGTGAGACACGAGAGGGAGGTTTTTTGGCGGAGGGTGGGGCGGGAGGGACGAGTTGAGAGCCGGAGGAGGTGAGAGGGATGTGCTCGTTGAGCGATTCGATGATGCTGAAGGAGGGAGTAGTGGTGGAAGTGATAGTAGAGCGGAGAGGCGAGTCAATGTCTGACATGATGACATCCACATCCACCGCTGTCGCCGATGTTGTAGAGTTGGTGGGTGGTTTGTAGGCGGAAGCGGTGGCTGGAGTTGAACCGAAGGGTGAGTTTGTGGGTCGGTTTGGAGTTTGGAATGCATTCGCACTGGTAGTATTGGTAGGTGTTTTCATTGGCGTAGACTTGATCCCCAACATGGCGCTGAAATCACCAGCGATCTTTCCCCGGTTCAATGCACTACTTGGTTTGAGGGGCGTCTGCGCACCTATGCCTTCTCCATTACCAGCTGTGTTAACACTGGCAGCAATGATCTTCCGCAGCTCTCTGGCATGATCGATGGTCAGGGGTTCGGACTTGGGCAGCTTGTGATTGAACGCAAAGGCTTCCCATTTGTAGAAGAGGTCTTCGGGGGAGACACCATAGTGGGTGCAGATGGAGGTGGTTTCGGAAAGTAGTGTTGGATCGCAGGCTAGGTAGGCGCCGAAATGCTCGGAGAGTCGGACAGTTAGCTCGCTGGCGACCATGATTGGCGTTGCGAGCTGAGCAGCGGGCTCTAGTGTGTGCTACTTATAGGGTCGGTTGAGAGAAGAGTGAGGTTTGAAATTGGCTGATATTGTCGAAGATGGAAGATGGAAGATGGGAGATGGGGTGAGGTGTGAGGTGAGAGGAGGCTAAATTGTGTTTGCGCGCTGCAGTCGTGGGCAAAAAGTGTTGGTGTCGGAAAGTGTCAGTCTTCGCGCCGACACGTTCCAGTTCAAACAACTCTTTGGAGAAACCGCGTCGCGTTGATTAGATCAACGTTTCGGAACTCGGATTTGGCCAACTCCACCTTTGCCAAAGTGATTTCTCAGGGTCCATCCAGAAAGTAACCTCTCTCCCAACACACACTCGGCGATCTTAATCACAGACCTCCTCCATACAATCACGCACTTGAGCAACCCCTCATCACGTTCACAATGGATTCAACAAACAATCGCATTGCATAAGGTCACCCAAACTGCCACAATGTCCACTTCTGCGGCTGCAAAAGGCAAAGCTAGGGCCATCGATTCCGATGTCGACACCCACTTCTCCCGAAACGGTCAGCCGAACGAGTCGGGCAACAGTGGCACCTCTCCGAAGCATGTCAAGCCTCAACCTATTCCAGTAACAGCGCTGCTCAACGTCGAGTATCCAGGCATCCTTTCAACACCCTCAAACTGGGATGATTCTTCTTCATCTGGCTCAAGTTCCAGCTTCGAACGTGCGCTATCCACTCTGCATCCTTCAGCACTACCGCCGTTAACGAGCAGCTCGTATGAAGGGCTCCGATTTCTCTCTAGGATACCAAATGAAGGCTTGAAGCTGGTAGAGTGTCGACTTGGTGGATTCGAAAACCGTGACAAGGCATTGCAATCGTCTTGGAGCAATGCCGATATTGATAACGTCTATCGAGCACCGCTGATCGGGGAGGCGGTGCCGACCAACAACATCGTCATACGCATCGTGAAGCGTACTTGGAGACAGAAGAAGCGCAAGCGATCATCTTCCGCGTCCCCGGCACCGCAGGCAGCCACATCAGCTCAACCGGACGAGATGGTCCTCGATCCAGCGCTCTTTGCCGACAGTGACCCGGCTCTTGCCGAACAGCATGGTTCGGAACAAAGGAATGGGAATGGTGATGAAAGCAGTAAGCGCAATCGCTACACAGGCAAGATCAAAAAGGAGTATTGCATCGAGATTCTTGGTCTGGCAACCAACACCGTGCGTTTCAGAAGCATGGCAGATTTCGCTTTCCAGCCTGATGTCTCTACCTCCGCTACTTCTACCTCAGACTCAACATCGCAACTCGACCCAGTAATGTCCCTCCACAAAGCACTCGCCACAATGGATCTGGAAGCGTTTCAAAACTTTCGCATCCCCGAACAGCACGAAGACTACCAGATCCCGAACACGGGCTCAGAAGCAAGTCCGAGGAGCAACTTGCACATGGTCCCTCCAGCCTTCTTTAGCCGTATGGATGTTCCCTTCAACTATGGGTTTCAACAAACTCCCTATAGCGAGCTACGTACGGTCGATGCACCTCCGCACCTGCGGAAGCCTGCCACGAGTGCATCCTTTGCCCATGCGTTGAAGCGAGATGATCTCCCACCGGGACAAATGCAGCGGTTCGTGAACCGTGTTAGGCTTTCCAACATCGCCCCACAGCAGTTCCGACCGGGGAGGGATACCAAGGTCCCAACGAAGCCACTTCAGGATGTGGTTAGGATCGAGCATCGATGTGAGCCTGCGGTGCTCGCGAGGTTGCGCGAACTGCTGAAAGAGCGACCGATCTGGTCGAGAGTGGCGCTCAAGAATCAATTGGACGATGCCGAGTTGAAGGAATTGCATGGTTATAATGAGAAAATATACTATGCATTGGTCGGATATTCGATGGTAGGCGGGCCTTGGAGAGATGCGATTGTTCGATTTGGGTATGATGTTAGGAAGGATCCAAGTAGTAGGATCTATCAAAGGATATCTTTGCGTGGTGGACAATCGATCAGAGAATCTCGACTTAACCTTCAAGCATCCGACAAACATCCAGCCGGCGAAGAGGATGCAGAAGATGAAGAAGCGGAAGAACTTCCTGCCGCGCGATCCAGTGTCGTCCCCACCCCTTCCATCGGCAAGGACAGGGCGAGAAACACACACATCTTTGACGGCGTCTCACTTCATCGCAATATCGGCAATTTCCATCTATGTGACATCGAAGATCCACTTATCAAGCCTTTCATCTGGCGACCGAACGATCAAGATCTACCTCAACAATCAGTACTACCGGATGATCAGACGCCTTTGCAACCGATGGGAACAGAATGGTTGAGAAAGACTTGGGATTCAGAATCAGGATGGTACACTCGTCGAGCGTTGGAGTTCATACGCGCTCTGCTGACGGCAAGATTCAAAGCTTTGGCCGATACGGGAAAGCCTTTGGACAGAGAGGCGCTGGAAGGCATTGTTCTGCGACTCAAACGGAGGTGGCAGGAAGAAGATATGGCGGCGGAAAATAGGGAGGGAACAGCAGAGGAAAGTATGGATGTTGATGCCTCTGCATCGACTGAGACTGACGTGAATATTGATCCTGCACTCATGTAAAACTTCCACTCTGCAATCTGCTTCTCATATCAGTACTGACAAGTCAAAGCGGGACATGCCAGCGCACGTCGTCTGTGAAGCCCTCGATATAGCATTTAATTGGTTTCTTTTCATTTGCTTGTAAGCATGCATGGTGAAGAAGAGTATGAAAGAAGGAGAACAGGCATGGTTCGGAGCGGAGAAAGCTGGAAGGGGATATCAACCCTGTTTTACATCGTGACAGCTTTGCGTGCTTGTTGCTCTCGACTGAAACCAATGCAGGAAAGGTCTAAATGACCGAGACCTTGCTTGTGATGCATTGAAGCGGGAAAACTTAGCAGCTGAAGTGATGCTTGACTCGGGTTACAGCTTTAGCAAGCGTAGCTCTCCACATGATCCGGGCATACACTATGCTTCATCCTCTAATTTACTCCTTTCTAGCCTCCTACTCCTTCTTCTCCGCATCGTCGTCCTTCTTCTCTTCTGCAGCGGCAGCGGTGTCCTTCTTCTCCTCCTTATCAGCGGCTGCTGGTGCGTCAGTCTTTCCACCTGCGTTCTTCTTCTGTGCGAGCTCGAAGGCTTCCTTGAATCCGTTGGCGTTTTCAGAGTTGGCGAATCGAATGGCAAGAGTTTCGGCGGTAGGTTCACCGTCAGCAACATCGGCAGCAACGTTGTAGACCCAAGATCGATCCGAACCGACGTTGGGACTGAGCTTCATGTCGCTGGTAACGTAGTGGTTGGCGCAAACCTTGAGAGTCTTGTCTCGACGCATAACAAGACGAACCTTGTGAGTCTGCTTGTGTTCAAGCAGACGAACATCCCCGGTACCACGTTCTTTCCACTCCTTGGCGTCCTTGTCGAATCGGAATAGCTTGGCGCGCATCTTGAAGGTGACCTCCTCATCCTCTTCGTGTGTCTTGACCTCGACCTGGTTCTCGAGCTTAATGACCGGCTCGAAGTGAGGGTCGTTCTCGGCCTCCTCAGCGGCAGCAGCGCCAGAGCCAGCCTCGTTCTACAATATGTTAACAGTTTCCAGGTCAATCAGCGATAGTTTCAGGCGAAAGAAAGGATCTTAAAAGTGTCAGCAACTTGATATGTCGGGCATCGAAAGTTGGTCAGGGCTTGATATGTGGTTGATTCGCTTAAAACTTACAGCGTCAACAGTGGGCTTGGTAGCTTCAGTGTCAGCCATCTTGTATGTACGATATGGAAGGATGTGTATCAAGATTGATGGTAGTGGAGGAAGAACAGTTGGCGGAGCTACTATTGAAACAAACACAACCACAGTTGTGTGGCTCAGCCGTCGAGACCAACATGTGGAACTGCAAGCTCAAAAATTCCAAACCAACAGCCAGGCGGCGGCTTCTGCTAACTGTTCTGCTGCTGCTGCTGCTGCTGCTGCTGCTGCTGCTGCTGCTGTTTGGCAAGGCGAAACGCGCACCGCTCGTTTGTACGCAATTCAAGTGCCTAACTCGATCACTACAAAATTTCACAGCTGCAATTCAAAACTTCTTACTTATATCGAAGCGCTTCTGAAGCCCAAACGACTTTCCTTAGTTTTTCAATCTTATACTGTGAGCTTCGTAGCTCTAACATCAAGGCAGAAATCCAGTCCAACACTCGTTGAGAAGGCGAGGTGACATGACAGGACCACGTAGCCAGAAGGAGGGCTGGAAAGGAGAAGGCTCGAGCTCGTGCCAACGCACTCGTCTCGCCAAGACGTCTTGTGAAACACACACATCTAGCATCTTCCAGGTCGACAACCTTGGACACCAACAACTTCTTGCCCTACACTTTTCGTCACCGTGTTCGTGCTCGGCTGGCTCCAGCGCGCCTCTCACCTCCATTATCGATCCTGCTGAAAGCTTCGCAGCGCTCGCACGACCCTGCCTGGACCCAGACTTGTACCGACCGACGGACCGGGAAACATTCTACCCACGAAGACGAAGACGACGACATAACCTCCTCCGGCCCCCTCATCATGTCGAGACTTTCACCACTGTCAATGCTGCTTTCAGCGTGGACAGTCGCCGTCCTCCTCATCCTAGGCCTCGGCACCAAGTCTGCGGAAGCACACATGATCGAGCTCCTCCCACACAGTAGCGAATGTTTCTTCGAAGATCTACATCATGGAGATCAAATGACACTCACCTATCAAGTCGGCGGTGGAGGTCACCTTGACATCGACGTCGTTCTGTACGATCCCAAGTCTCGTGCGTTGTTCAAACAAGATCGTAAGGATACCGGCACCTACTCGTTTACCGCTCAGGATGATGGTCGATACACATACTGCTTCTCGAACGAATTCAGCACGGTTTCGGATAAGACTGTCAGTTTCAACGTGCACGGTATCATCTATGTACCGGATGAGGGAGATATGTTGCCTATCGAGAGGGAAATCAGAGATCTTGCAGCAGGGCTTCAGGCAGTCAAGGACGAACAGGAGTATCTTGTCATTCGTGAAAGAGTTCACCGCAATAGTAAGTTTACATCTAGCTACTCCAACATACCGTACATCACTCGTTGATCACAAGTCAAACCGACAAACAATGCTAACATTGTTACCTTTTGACCTGCTTTCTGTTCATCTTGGCGCACATTGCACAGCCGCGGAAAGCACGAACACTCGTGTCAAGTGGTGGTCCATCATCCAAGGCTTCATTCTTATTGCAGTATGCTCCTGCCAGATCTACTTTGTCAAGCGTCAATTCGAAGTTCGACGAGTTGTCTAAGCTGGCACAGCCTCCTCTCAACGAAATCGAAAAGCGTATTCATCAGCATCTCAGTATCCAAACTCTCACCTGAGATTGGATCATTTAACCCAAAAGGCGGTCACCACAAACTGAATCAGTGATATAGAAAGTATTACTACAACGACCGACAAGAACAAAAAGGGAAGCGAAAGAAAGCGGGAATGTACACAAATGAAAGAAGTGAAAAAAGATGCAAAACCCGTATAGCTACTAAACGAGCAAGAGTTCAGAGAAGGGACCGATGCAAAAGGGTGGATGACAGATTAGTCCTTCTTGGACTTCTTCTTCTTGCTAGACCCTGGCTCGGACTTGGGTGTGCCGTTGACTTCGGCCTCATCTGCCGAACGCTTCTTCTTGTCCTTCTTCTCCTTCTTGGGTGTCTCGACGCCGTTAGCAGCCTCTTCCTTTTTAGCCTTCTTGAGCGCCTTGCGCTCCTCCTTGCTCAACTTGTCGTCACCAGCTTCAGAGCCAGCAGCGGGTGTGGCAGGCTCGGAAGCAGCAGCCTCGGACTTCCTTGCCTTCTTGAGTGCCTTGCGCTCTTCTTTGGAGAGCTTCTTCTCGTCAACGTCATCGGCAGTAGCCTTGGATGGCGTGGACGGAAGCATGGATGGTGCGATGCTGGCGGCAGCAGCCATGTCGCTGGGGCCCGCAGCATCGGCAGCGGCGTTGTAAGATCGACCGGAAGCCTCCATTTGGAAACCTTTCTGCTTGTAACCCTGATCGCCAGCAGCGTTCCTTGCCGAGCGCATGCCCGAGAGGCCACTCTGCATCTCGAGAGCACGAAGACGAGACTCGAGCTTGGCACGAGCCTCGATACCAACGGTAGGGGCACCCTCCTCACTCTTGCTGTCAGCATCTGCGAGAGCGTCGAGACGGATGGAAAGAGCAGCCTTGGTTGCGACCATTCGTGCCATCTTACCCTTGAGCTTCTGTGGTGCCTGACCGACAAGCGAGGTGTGGTAGATAAGACCGTACTTGGGCGTGTCGTGCTTAGTCTTGAGTGCACGGAAGAGAGCCTTCTCGGCACCAAGGATCTGAACGGTGGAAGCGGGGTGCTTGGCAAGGTTCATGAGCGAACCAGCGTGGCTGATGAGGCGAGCGCCGACGAGGTCACCGACGAGGGCTGTAAGGTTAGGTGCGATGGCGGCCATTCGGTTCTGAAGGTACTGGTAGAGCTGAGTGCGGTACTGGGTGATGGAGATGACCTGCTCGGCAAGGCTCCAAATGTGCTCGAGATCGGTTTCGGAGATTTCAGTACCCATCGAGATCTCAGCAGCAGCCTTGAGAGTCTCCTCGATCTCCTCGGGAAGGATCTCGCTGAAGTCAGTGGCAGAAGCGTTGGTTCGGAAGCCCATGGCACGGACGACCTTGGCGTAGGCGAGGTTGTCGGTGATGATCTTGCCCATTTCGGGGAAGTGCCAGCCGTACCATTCCTTGACACGCATGGCGTAAATGTTGATCTCCTTGTCGAGGTCGTCGAGCAAGCCGATAGCCTGAACAACCATAGTGTCAACTTTGTCGGGGCTGAACTTGAGCTTGTAACGACTCAAACTGTGCGAAAGACCAAGGCTCATGGTGTTGAGGTCGCGTGGGTCGAGCGACTCCTCACCTGAGGAAGAAGAGAGCAGGGTAGCAAGGTTCTCACGGATACCACGGTAGAGGTCGAGGAGCTCGCTGTCGTAGGTGACCTGAATGCCGAGCTTTTTGGCGATGTTGGAAGCTGTGTAAGTTCAAGATATGTATAAAAAGAGTCAGTATTCAGTCTCGGATGCTTGCCAGGGATTGAGTCACTCTGGTGTAACAGCAGAAACGTACCAAGTTTGGATTCGGCAACAATGAGGTTCTCCTTCTCCTTGCCCTTGCCCTCGACGATTTCCTCAGTGAGGAACTTCTTGAGGCTCTTGCTCATCTTGCCCTCATTGACAGCAGAGATGTCCTCGACAGCTTCAGCGGTGTTTGTGAAGCGGTGAATGGCAGAGAGTTTGAGAAGGTTGCTAGCACCCTCAGCCGAGTCGAGCGACTCGTGAAGGTTCTTGGTGGACTCAAGCTTGGAGGCATCGGAGACGTTGAAGAGACAGAAGCCGACAGCTGTCTCGAAAAGTACCTTGACCATGATGAAAGACTGGCGTTTCCGCTGTTGTTGGAAAGGTGGGTCAGGGAAAGTGATGCGGGTTGGCGATGGATTTGGAGTTGGTAGGGTCGACACTTCCTGATAAGCTAGCGCTCTAGATGGCTTGCCGTTGCTTCTCCCTGGTCGATGGATCCTCCTCCGAGATGTATGGGAAGGGGGGCTTTGAGTAGGGACTCCGTGGTGGGAATGAAGAGGTGTGGAATGACAAGAAGACGACAGAGTGTCAGTGGCCAGCCTAGGAAAGCACAAAGACTTGAGAACTCCTCTGCGCTGCAGCAATTTTTTCCTTTCTTCTGTGCAATGAAAAGGGCTTCTTCGCCTCTCGTCACGCAGCCGGCACAAATCTGAATTCCAAACCTTCACTTTTTTGTTTTTCTCTTTTTCTTCATCTCTCCACCAACGCTTAATTTGTGTTAGTTTTATTCGCTCAAAATGTTAGTTTCTTTATTTAGTTTCTTAGTTTCCCCGATCTAGTTTCCCCGTCCTCGCTTCAACAGCATCTTAG